>JANSTV010094824.1:0-20093 GCA_027564135.1 Lestremia cinerea
AAATAAGTACTTTGCTTACACTCCACTCACCAACTCAACCCACCTCCGTATTTGTATTTTTCTTCTTCTTCTGCTCAATTCGAATAAATTCGTCGTCGTCGTCGTTGTAGTCACTGTCGCCATGTACATGTACACAGAGAAAAAAACACACCAACACACTCGCACACCGACATTCATGTCTTGTTCATTTTGTTGATGATTACATTTCCACTCGTTCCAATAATTCGGCTGGTGTTTTTGTTGTTTTCACACACCCAACTGAATGTTTTGTACGTTGAAGTAACCATTTTGATTTCAGTTAGAGTCAGGGCTGATGTGAATAATTCCGGTGAGCCGATGAGAGGTCTCGAATTGGGCATTTTTGTTCGACCACCTCAAAGGCAGAAATTGTGAAGAATCTTTAGAAAGTCCATCTACGCAGCGAAACTTCCACAAAATTGATCCTCCAAAGAATTTTCCTCCAAAATACCCGTTCACGTCTGGAAAGTGGAATGAGCGGAATTCGAGTATCCTGCCTACGCTTCAATCGCCTAGCCGGACATGTTTCTCGTATTCATTCATCGACTGCCAAGCGATTCGCCATGTGAATCGGCGATGAAGAGGATTCAATCTCAAAATCGGTCAAAAGCATCGCATTTGTAAGGAAATTCCCAACATTTTCTCCCTTTCATTCAGCCATTCAGTCGATGGACTGTCTTCATATTCCACTTTGTTCCAGATGCCAGTGTGTGCGTTTGCCGATGCACTGGTGTGCGTGTCATTCATTTTGTGCGGTTCATTTTTAAATACGAGCAAACATTCCGAATGAACTACAATGAGAAAATTACCTTCAGCGTGGGAAAAAATCACTTTGTTCACAGAGCACCGCGTCAAATCGCATGGAATATGTAGAAGCGGTTTGGCGTGTGCGATGACAGTACAGATTCTCACGATCATAAAACGAATTTTTTCGTTCGTTATTTTTGTTGAGTGTCGATGATTGGCTTTAACGGAGTAGAAGCGTCCTATGCGACGGTTCATCCGGTCAGCAGTGGGGGTTGGGCTGCGATGTTTGAATTTGATTGTTTTAGAGTTTAACGGTTTTTTTAACTGATGATTGTTATCGGATTTGGTGGGTTCGCATCGATCGCCTGGAATTTTAGGGATTTTTAGGGTTTTTTTTCCGAGGGAATTTCCATGCCTTTTTTGATTTTTTTTTTCCAAAATCTGAATGTATTTTTGAACATAAATCTTTGGGAGCTACTTGTTCGACCGAATATTACATGAAATTCTTCCACAAATCTTCGAGGAAATATGATGTCGAACTTTAGCGAGAATTAAGAATAACTCACAGCTCCCTCAGAACTGGGATGACAAGCCAGAACAATCCTTTCAAATCCAAACTCCCACATTGCTCATGGCGTTCGATTGAATTCCACCTCCGTCTGCCAAACATGCACCACAACACAATAACAACAGCAGCAGTAACAACAACAACAAATACACCAACAACAACAACAACAACAACAGCGAGAACAAAAGCAAGGAGAAATGCGCTCAGTTGGTAGCGAACTGTCAAATTGAAATGTCAAATGTTTGTGAGCTGCGCTATTTAACGACAATGAACATAACATTAAAGCATTAGATAAGCGAAAATTAAATGAAATAAATGACCAATGCATTGTTCGATGCGTAAAAAGAGCACCAAACGCGGAATGTTTTTGGGAAGAATTTTATTTTCGATGCGCGTGGAATAAGAAAACAAATACCGAAATTTAGTGACGATCAAAAGTCGGTCGCATATGGTGGCGTCTTGTGTGCGCGGAGCTGGAATTGAAAAATGGAAACGCAGGAGCAAGAGGATAAAAATCTTCCAGGTAACTTAGCTAGACTGCAGTCAACTGTTGCCAAATCATTTTCTCGACTCTGTGATTGGGAATCGGGCTATTTTGGGAGTGATTTCTGAAGTGGATAACGTTACTTTTCAGGCATTCATGCAATTCACATTCAACCTGAAGAACAGTACATCTACGGTCACAATCGGATGAGCGTATACGATCCGAATCTGAGTTCAGCCGCACAGTACAGCCCTCCATCATATTCGAACGCCAATGAAGCCTCAAACGACGATCACAATGTCTCTCCATCAACAGCTGAGTTCGCATCGAATTGTGTCACTTACAGCAATGTCATGTTCGTTCCAACAACCGCCACCAACAACGGTGAGGTTAAGCAGACAGCGGAGCAATTGCCGTCACATGCTTACATACTGGCCGATGCACGATATTTGAACCACGAAGATGCGGTTCACACTGAAGATGCTGGCGCCATATCATACGACGGCCAAATGGTAGCAACGACTGAATCGAACTCCGAGAGCAACGTCGTCATTATCAACCACAACACCCACATCGAAACGTACCATTCAGATGGGACTCATCAACAGGATATCCACGAGATCGACATGCATCCAAGTTATTTGCAGGGTAAACGAGATGCAGGAGCGACGGAGATAATTTTTCAAGGGGCCAATGGTCAGCTGTACAAGCATATCCCCAATTTGTATGGCGCCGGAACAGATGCATCCACCACGATTGAATTGATCCCGGCGTTGATATCGGAGGCTATTGTGGGGGCGATTGACTACAATGCGGAAAACGGGGGCGTCTTCCAAGCTCATGCTGATGATCATCATGCCAACAATCTTCATCAACGACGTGACACAGCTGCGTACGAGATCCATTCAACGTTGCACAACAATGTGGATGACGGCAGCAAGGAAATGGTCATGATGTCGAATGTCGCATCGAGCAATCATCCATCGGTCGAGTTGATCTTCCAAAACTACAAAAACTGTGGCACTCTCGAGACGAGCATCAATGCAGAGTACACCAACCTCGAACCGAATGCCCATCACAATATCATGAGCGAACATCCGCATTTCAGTCAAGAAATGATAGACATGAATGCTTGTGCCAGCGGCGAGATCCACGAAGCCCAGGAGGTGAAATCGTCGTACCAGCCAATCGTTCCGATGAGTTTGCTTGAGAAAGAACAGCAAAGGATTTTGCTGGAAAGCACCATGTCACCCCTGTGTAAGTATTGCTCATGAACGTCTTCACGAAGCAATTCTAATTTTCCACCTTTCAATAATTTAGTGGCTGCTGTGACGGACATCACCTCACGAGAAGAGCACTTCCAATCGTTTCTGGCTCAAAACAAAGAGAATAATTTAAATATCGAGCACCAGTCCTATCATGAGAGACGTCACCATTCGCATTCAACCTACCAATCTCTTCACTTCTCAAATGAGAAATCAGGCTCTTCTGCACAGTCTTCCTCCGAAACGTCATTGCACGCCAATGGTCTGACCAACACTACCGCCTCAATGGCAGCCAATTCAACGAAAATGTACAACACAGCAGAGAACATGCAACCATCATGCACTTCACCCGACGAATACGTCGACATCAACGATATGGAATTCATCGAAGCAGAGAACGGGCAGAAAGAGGAGAACATGCTGATGAGGAGATCTCATCGCAAGCGCAATGTTCGGAAAGATGATGAATGTGAGTGGTATCTTCCGGGAAGGCGGTTGGCAAATAATTAAGATTTAAACCCAATTTCAGTGATGGTGGCCGACAAGCATGTTCCTTCGCGAGCATGGGCCAGTTTGCCCACATCGTATTTGTATCTTGCGACTTCCCAGGAGGACTCGTCAAGTAAGTGGAGCTGCGCTGCGATGGCTGCGAGAATTACAAGCTTCCTTTTTAGGTCATGCAGTTTTCGCCAAGAAAGACATTCCACTGCGAACGAAATTTGGACCATTCGAAGGAGACGTAAAGGTGCTTGACGACTTGCAGATCTACAAAACGTATGCTGCCAAAGAGAACCGTCCTCTGCTATTCTTAGGCTCATCTTCAGTGTTGGATGTCAGCAACGAAAGTATGTTTCTTGCATTTCAAATTAGTCAAGACTTTTCCTCGACGGGTTTCTCTCTCATCAGACACGTCAAATTGGATGCGATTCGTTTCGCTGGCGAACAAGTATCTCGAACAAAATCTGCTGCTCTTCGAAGTTGACTCCAAGCTTTACTTCAAGAGTTGCCAATTCATCGCGCCGAAGCATCAACTGAAAGTGGGCTACAGCAAGGAGTACGCGGAAAAGTACAATTTGATGGTGTTAATTCCCGACGAATGTGAAAAGATGAAAATCCATGAAAAACAAAATCCATGGCCTTGCTTCGAATGCTCACAGCGATTTGCTACGTCGGATCGACTTCAGGAGCATTTGAATGTGCATGACAGCGAACCAGCACCAGCCCTACCAAATGAGACAAGCAAACGATGTGAGGCCAGCGTGAGTGAACCCAGCATGGGATCCCCGAACAAAAAACAAAGACTGAGCACAGGAGCCGTGCGCAAACGAAAATTGGTCCGTTCAAAGTTGTCCTCTCGCAAGACGTCGGGCCCGACCGTGCGATATGCCTGTTGCTATTGCACAAAAGTATTTTCGAAATTGAAAAGTTACAAAAAACACACGGAACTGGCGCATTCAATCGACATCGACACGAAACGAATGGGCCCCCCGACCCCGGCGAATGGTTTGAAGTTGTCAAAGGACACGAACAAGGAGAACTCCAGCAAGTGGTTTGTGTGTTATTTGTGTCAAAGGTATTTCACGACACCCGAGCGCCTCGAGAAACACCGTCTGCTGCACTGCAACAAAATCGACACCAAGTCTGTTCAGTGCCAATACTGTCCCAAGCGGGTGCTGACACCCTCCGCCTTGACTATGCACATGAAAACGCACAACACGAAAAACGGTTTCTTCCGTTGCCCGTTCTGCTCGGAGCGCTACCAAAACACGTTGCTCTTCAAGGACCACGTCAAGACTCACATGGAGGATGGCGTCTATTATTGCCCATTTTGCAAGAAAGACTTCAAGCAATACATTGCTATTCGGAAGCACATTCGATTAAACCACTCCTCCGTACGGTACACGTGCCAGGATTGTGGCAAGGACTTCAAATCGAAGTACAAGTTGAAGGAGCATCGACTGAGGTAAGGCGATTGAGAACTTCAATCACGCGACCTCCTTTGACTATCGCTTCCTTTCAGACACTCCGATGTTAGGCAATTCCTGTGCGATGACTGCGGCAGACAATTCAAGCGAAAAGGTGAGTGAGCTACAGAGGTCTTCGATGAATGGAAAATTGAAATTTAAACTTTCTCAGACAAACTCCGGGAGCACGTTTTGCGAATTCATGCCGCAAAAGTGGACCAACAAAAGAAATCCAAGAAATCTAAAGAGGAGCGCAGTGATCCACCCAATACTCTCAGCGAATCGAATGCGAATCGAGAATCAGAATCCAGCAGCAAGGACAGCCGAAGTCGATTGAAACGCACCGATTTGACAAGCGATGAACAATTTGATGAACAAGATGAACCGCAACGCGGTACGACGCGGTTTCAGCCAAAGGTGCCACCCACGGATTATCAACGTTTCATTTACAAATGCCATGACTGCATGTTGGGCTTCAAGCGTCGAGGTAGGCTCCGCGCAGCTCCTGTTCTGAGGATGATGTTTGACTCATAAAACGTTATGATTATTTCAGGGATGTTAGTCAACCACCTGGCGAAACGTCATCCAGACATTAGCATCGACTCGGTGCCCGAATTGAATCTGCCCATATTGAAGACGCAACGCTGTTATTACTGTCAGTACTGTGATAAAGTCTACAAAAGTAGCTCAAAGAGAAAGGCTCACATTTTGAAATACCATCCGGGCTCGGAGCTGCCCGTGTCGACACGTCAGAAGAATGCCACTAGTGATCCTGGTCTGCCGAATCCATCGTTTTCAGAGAATGTCGGCAGCGTCACAACCCACGCATACAAATGCTCGTTCTGCCACAAGCAATACGCTTCGAAGACCCGCTTGCTGCAGCACCAGCGCAAGGCGCATGAGAATGACATGAAGAACGTGGAAATGGATTCGGAATTGCACGACAATTTCCAGCAAACAAGTCATCGACATGTCGAAAATTTCAAATTGGTCAACTACAATATTCCCAATCAACCGCACCAGCATCAACATCAACACCATTTCATGGATCTGGAGCCGGAGAATAAACTGCTGAAATTGTCTTCGGCCGCATTGGAAGCTTCGATTCGAGACGATTTCCGCTTCTTCGACAACGACGATGACAAACAGCAGACCAACGATGAATCGGTTCATTCGATAGAGGAGCATACTGTCGGTGATTCGTCGACACTGTCGAAGATTGATGTTAATTTCAAGGTGGTCGATGGTGATTTCGTTGACACGTCAACTAGTTCCAACTGTGATTTGAATCGGCTCCCGCAACTGTTTGAAGAGATCGATTGTATGCATTTGAAAACGACACAATTGTCGTCAAACGAAAACAGCACTTGAGAGCCGACCGTTGTCTCGGAGTGAAATGAAAGGAGCGCGACGCAAAAGAGCTTCCAATCATCGGATTGATTCGAGTTTGATAAGAATTTTAATATTTTTTATGTAAATACTTTTGATATTTTTGCGAACTAGAACAAAAATACAAACAAATTTTTTGAACGTCTTCGTTTGAATTCGTTCCCATTGAAACTGGACACATTTGATGGTTGTTGGTGTTGTTTTTTTTACAAAAAAGATTTTATTCAATTTTTTAATAAATATCTCGAAATGAAATTCGCACAAATGAATTTCAAAGTGATGAATTGACGAAATGAAATTTATGAGAGCAATTTGCTTTTTGTGGCGAAAGCGACGTAAGCAACGATGAGCGATAAGGTAGCAGCCAAAATTTCTGAGTTGACCCATGGACCGCTGAATGCACCTGGATGAGAGACCGAAACGTAGGCCAATTCGGGAACGGATGAAACATCAACGCCGGAACGTTGAGCTTTGCGGACAGCACCGAAACCTTCTTCGTCGAAAAGACGCACGATATGTTCACCACGGCTGGCTTTCTTGGTTTCCTCGGACCAGCTAACCTGTTAATTGGAAAAGATGATTCGTAGCATCACAGTAGCAAGTCGCCTCAACCGCGGACTCTTCAATGAAAACGAAAACTTACTTGGAATTTGTTGCTGCCGACGCGGGCCACTGGCGAAAGTCGGCCCTCGGCTTCAGCGAAAAGCACAAGGCTTTCGACGGCACCCTCGTTTGAGCATTTTACTGTGAATTCCGAAACGAAAGCAATTTGGCTCACAATTGTGGCATCTTGTGTTGTAAATGAGGTTGACTCAATTTGCAGGTTCTTGCACGAATTAGCGAATGCACTGGAGGCAAGAACAGCGAAAACACAAGCGAACAACAATTTCGACATGATAGTTATTTGGATTTTTACGTTTTTCGAATGAATTTGAATTGACTTTTCAACAACACGACACCGACAGTAATGACTGCTGGATCACAGATGATAATAGTGTCGACGAGTCGCGGTGAATGTTGCGTGGTGCCACGTAAAGTCGTGTTCTATGTCTGCGTTCGTGATTGTCGACAGTTGCTGAGTTTATGCGGTGTTCGTTTGAGTGGAGTGAAGTTGGCCTCGTGAGAAATGCAGATGTTTGAATTGTTTTTCGTTGGTTCTATGTACTTCATACATGGTCTGAATGAAAGATCCGTTTGTGGAAGAGAACTATCGGAATCCTATATTTTGCAGTTAGAGGTCGGGATAGTCTCGACACTCCTATCCTATCCTACGAACCCATAACTGAATCCGAATTGCCTTCCCTACGTTCTTCCGAGATGTTACTTTCGCGCCTGAGAAGATCAACAATGCCTTCAATTCATTTTTGGCCAAGAGTCAGGGGCGAATATTAACCTCGTGATGCCGATTGAAATCCATCAGCAGCTCATTAATTCATTAGCCTGTCAATTTGCTCAACCAAATCGATTTGTTGATCCGATTGGAATGTTTGTCTGATCCGAATGAACGTTCATGCGGTCGTTGGCATGGCTCTTTGCTGCAGAAAAGGAGGCAACAGAATCGGCCGAGGTATTTCCACCACCGCGAAATGTGGTTCTCGAACATATTTCTCATCAAAAAAAACATGGACTTATCTTGCATTTCGGCGCGACAGGACCGAATCGCAGGCGCTTGTAAACCCAAAATGTCAAAGGTTGTTAATTAATCAACGATCTATAGCGCGCATTTTAATTGACTTTTTATAATCCTGTTTTTGTTTGTGGCTCCTCACCGCTGGTAGATCGGTCTAAAGGGTATATAAACCGTCTGGGATTTGTGAAATCAGTTTCTGTTGATTTCATCTTCGCAAAATGTGTTCACGGGTGTTTTTTGTGAGTTGTGGCTCTTCGCTTTTATTACATTTTTTCATCTTATTTGTATCTTTAGATTGGATGCGTAATTCTGTTTGTTGATGTAGGTCGCGGCGACGACACACTGTTTAATGGCTATCATTATCCAAGGCCAGCCAATTCACTGTCTTCCGGCGATTTTCAAGGATATCGTTATGAGAAGCCCGAGATCTCTTTGGGATTACCAGAGCTGTCCGTTATTTCAGTTGCGAAAGCTGACTCCGGCTCCCAAGGATACTATTACGAGAAGCCAGCCATACCATTAGAGCTGCCCAAGCGAATTGAGCCCGACAGCGGTTACCATTATCCCCGACCAGATATTCCCTTCGAGGGTTATCATTACGAGAAACCAGCCACCCCATTGGAGCTCCCCAAGCGAGTTGAGCCCGACAGCGGTTACCATTATCCCCGACCAGATATTCCCTTCGAGGGTTATCATTATGAGAAACCAGCCACCCCGTTGGAGCTGCCCAAGCGAGTTGAACCCGACAGCGGTTATCACTATCCTCGACCAGACATCCCATTCGAAGGATATCATTACGAAAAACCGACAATTCAATTCAACACAAATGGCCACCCAAGTCAATCGGACTACGTTTATGAGAAGCCTCCCTTCATTCAAGAGGAGCACGCACAAAACATCGAGTACGAACGCCTTACTAGCTCGATGTCATCAACGGAGGCGCCATCGATCTTCCACTCATTTTGAGCTAAGCGTTACAAGATTGAAACAGTCGGCTTAACGCCATTAAAACATGGCAAATAAAATGATTCAATCCGAGTAAAATGATGTCACATTCGAATCTATTTTCTTCAAAAAGCACTAATACTTTATAAATGATTGAGCAAATCTTTGAGATTCTTGAGCTTTCACAAATCTTCTATTGCGACCTCCTTCTGTTCCACACTGGGAGACTTCGAAATGGAGGCAGAGAATTTTTCGAAGCCCATCGGTCCCACAGGCTTAGTGTTGTTTGGAACCAAACCGCAGGTATTTTTGTGAGACTTTCGGTGCGCCTGCAAGTTTGAAATGCAGGAGAATCGGCTCCCACATGCTTGACACATGAACCGTTTGATGCCGGTGTGCAGCGACAAATGCGTCAACAAGCTTTCCCGATGAGCAAACGATTTCGTGCAAAACTGAAAATAAAAACAACCCGTTGAAGTTCATTGGTCGGCAAGAATTAAATCATCACTTACGTCGCATTTGAACGGCTTCTCGCCATTGTGACTTCTCTCATGCACTTTGACCTGACCTTGCGTTCGAAATGCCTTGCCACAGTAGTTACAAAGGTGCGGCAGCTCTCCCGAATGTATCAGCTGATGAGTTTTCAATGATCCGGCGCTGTGATAGAACTTCTCACATTGGTTGCACTTGTAGATCGGCGATCGACCACAATCGGCACGTTCATGATCAGATAAGGCCACTCGCGAATTAAATTTTTTTCCTGAAAAGAAAGAGTGAGACGATGAGCACAAGTCATTCTGAGAATGCAAACCGCCAACTCACCGCATTGCGTACAAACATATGTGTATTTCTTGGGCGTCACTCCCTTCTTTGTGTGCACGTAGCGAATGTGCGCTCCGACGCATTCCGGATCCTTGAACATTTTGTGGCAGTAACTGCACGTCAACTTTTCTTTGTGGGATTCCATTTGGTGAGTGGTCATTTCTTCGACGGTCGCAAAATACATTGCACAACACGAACATTTGTGTATTAACGATCCATCGGGGCCATGATTGACGATATGCTTGTTCAGAACTTTTTCGCTGATGTATTTCTTATCACAATGCTTGCACGTAAACATTGACTTCTTCGGGCTGCGATTTTTTGGTGGATCGCTCGACGCTGGTTTATTCTTGTGGTGATCATGTTCCATGTGCTTGAGATAGGATTTTTTGTACCGAAACTGTCCCGGGCACTCATCGCATTCGTACAATCTCGATTCGTCGGAGTGGAACGTCTTATTGTTCGACCTGTTTCGCTTGGTCTCTTCTCTGAAAGGGAAGGTTCATCGTCAGACAATCAGTGAGTCTTAACAGAGCTCCTGGAACTTACTCTGGCTCGTAATCCTCATCATCATCGCCACCAGCATCGTAGTCGACGTCTCCTTCATCATCCTCTTCGTCTTCTCCATTCGCATTATCGTCAATGAACTTGTTACTGCTGGTCTTCTCTCTCAGTGACCTCACCTCAGAGATCTCTTCTATGATTCTGCGATAAAAACCGGAAATGTCAAACAAAGCCTTGCGAATGAGATCAATTCATATTTACACGTGCTCTTCAACAACCGCCTGTTCAATCATAACCTCCGTGTCTGTGTCCTGCATCTGGTCGCTGCTGTGCAAATATTCATTGTCATTGAGCAATACGACCGTTTTCGATTCATCGAATTGTACATCACTTGGAATGGACGAAACTGGCAGAGTGATGTGATTTTGCTGGAGCTCCTCCATTTTAACTTGATCGAAATTTGTCAAAATGATGCCTGATTGAGTTTGGGGCAGTTCCTCGTTTTTTATAACCACAACCACATCCGATATGTTGTATGTGATTGTTGTTGTATTCGGGTCAAATACATTGTCCGGGTGGGCTTCGATTGTTTGGATCTGCGGAAAATGCATTTTATGAGAGGTTTCATGATAAAGACGCGACTCAAACGAACCTCATTTTCGGGTTGCCATTCGTGAATGGAATAATCCTGGATGCTCTCAACTGCGGCTACATCGAAACCAATATCGAAGTTCACATCGTTTGACATCTTCTCGATTGAGACCTCAGTGTCTTCCGTCTCCACGGCAATGCCTGAATCACAGACCTCAATCGACGTCAACACTTCCGATGCCTGTTCCTCGTTCATTGCATTCACTTTGAGCTCATTGCTGACCAAAGCCAATCTCTGATCCAGCAGCTCAGGCACATCAACCTTCTTCCGCTTTGCATAAGTCTTTTTCGCTTTGATCACTCTTTTCATAGTTAGACTTCCGGTGTCTGAAACAGAATGACCAGTTAGAAATAACACTGATTCGATACGACGAGGAGACTTACTCTTTGAACTGGCCCTAGGAGCGCATTTGGTATTCTTGCTGAACTGCGGCAAGCCACATGAATGTGGCCGAGCTCGCCGATGTTTGATCAAATTTCCGATGCAAGAAAACCGGCTGCCACATCCCTCGCACAAATATGGCTTAACGCCAGTATGCAAAGAGGAATGCGTTACTAAACTTTCTCGATGAGAGAACGCCTTATCACAGACCTGCAAAACGTTATGGGAAAGCCCCTGATTAGTTGTTGATTCCAACATTTGAATGACTTGTGATCACTCACGTCGCATTTGAAAGGTTTCTCTCCGGTGTGACTTCTCTCATGCACCTTCAACTGTCCTCGACTCAAATAGCTATTGCCGCAGTAATTGCACAAATGTTTCTTTTCGCCGACGTGAATCAATTTGTGAGCATTCAATGTGTGTTGGGTCATGAATTTCGAACCGCATTGCTCGCACGAATAGCATCGCACGGTACCGCATTTTGATTCATTGTGTAGCCGCAATTGATTGGGTTGACGGAATTGGGCACCGCAATCGGAACACACGACATATTCACGGTCTCGTCCATCATGCTGAACCATAATATGTTTGACATAATCCTCTTCCGATGTGAATTTCGCCTCACAAATTAGACATTTGAAAAGTTTATGGACCTTTTCTTTGTGCAATGACCGCTCTGCGTCTGTTATGAATCTCTCATTACATTCTCCGCAAACAAAACCGCCAGGCGGCTCATGGCGCAATTCATGTTTCTTCAGTCCCGTTTGGTATTTGAACAGCTGATTGCAAACCTAAAATCAACAAAGACAATCATTTCTATGCTCGATCGAGGACCGTTCAATCATCGATGATTACTTTACAAACGAATTTCATTTTGCCATCGCTCGTGGTGAAGATGTTGGCAGTGGCCCTCGACTCACAGGAGCCCTCATGCTCGCTGGTTTTTAGAGCGCTTCCGAACACCTTGCCTGAAACAATCAAGCATCGTTTAGCAACTTCATTTTCAATAACACTTTCAATTTGATTACCACAAAATTTGCATTTGCAATTCGGTGTGTAGCGCTTCTTCTTCATCTTCTTCCTATTGGCCGTTTTCGTCTTCGACTTGACTTTGCTCTCATCTTCCGATGTGTTCGAATCAGAATCAGTCAGATCGCTATTTTGAGATTTCCTCTTCGTCATCGTCTTTGGTTCCGTCGGTAGTCTTGCAGAATTCTTGTGAATGATGACCCCCACAAGTTGATTCCCCTCGATTCGCCCCCAACTGATTTTGACGAATGACCAAAGCACTGGAGGTCTATCGAAAATGTTCAACTCATTCGATGTCCATCGCAATTACGCGTTCATTTGAACCTCCTCATTTTCGTTCTGACTTTCGATTGATGCGAATCCGTTTGAAACAATTATTTATTTTATTTTGATAGAATTGAAAATAATAAAAACATAAATAACACTGTTCTTTATTTTTCTTATATAATTTTACACAATAAAATATTCTTCGACTAAATTTTCGCATGAATCCATTTACACTGCGATGAAATATGTCCGAAAATTATATTTGACTGTGCGATGGCTTCTGTTCTTTGTCTTTTTTCTCTTTCGCTCGTCAAATCATAGTCAGGAATTGTCTCTTTCGAATATCAACAGTGTATCGATTTGTTGAAGCCGATTCCGCTTGCCGAACGACTGTCAACGGCACAGTGTGTGAGACGGTTTATCTGTCAGGCATTGGCAACCTTTTTGAACGTCAAAATAATCACTGCAAACAGGGCTGTGGTGAATGACAGATTGAGTTGAATGCCGGTTGTGTTGAAGTCGAAATGTTTGGTGAGATTTCGTCTCTCAAATGAAATCCGAGAATTTTGGGTATTTTGTATGGAACCCAATTCATTGCTGGGCATTGGGGGAATAGTAGCGAAATTATCCTTCAGAGCTGGATCTTATCGACGCAAGCGTATATTTCTCGGCGAATCAGCTCCGAGAATGAAATAAAAACGGTCTTCTGAAACAGGATTGGCCTTCGGAACGCCTATTCCCCTTCCGTCCCCATAATAAATGGCTCACTTCCTTCAGGTCATCCAAAAATTCTTTTAAACTCTCATCTCTCACTCAACTATTGAAGAACCGTTGCTGCTTTTCAGTTCCATTTTACTTGCGAGTTTTTTCGCTAGAAATTTTCCAACAAATTAAAATCCTATTCTCGTTGCAGAGTATTTTGTTATTTTCGATCGCTTCTTGTGTGCACGGCTAAGACTGCAGCAAGCGCATTAAAATGCATAAACCAATGCACCGGCACGAGGAAAGAACTATAAGAAAAGCATTAGTTGTATTTATGATAAGAAAAATGTGGTTTAATGCCTTTGAATAACAATGCATTACGGTGGAATCATAAAAACTAACCGAAAATAAACAGAGTACTTTATCGACTCTATAAACTTCCGGATCATAAAACTGGAGAGAAGCAAACTTAACCACTAATGACATGTTTCAATATCGTGTTTTGTCTTTTCTCCGGCCAAGCATTAATCCTGGCCAACAAAAATGGCAAAAGTGGCAAACATGACGAACGGCCACCAAGAGACAAGATGAGAGTTGGCAATGCATTATCTGGAATATTCTGTGCCATAAATAATAAATGATGATAAAATGACAGTGATGAGCATCGAGATTGCGAATGAGCTGGAAAATGTCGAAAACGTTGCCCAACCTCAGACGGACGCATGCCGATTTTCGGAGATTAAATCAACAATTGCCGCCAGGCACTTTGGACGACACACACACACACAGCGAGTTAACCAATTCTCGACAGATCGCTGAAAATAGAGAAGCAATCAGAGTTGTGTTGAATTAACTTCGGAGGAGATGAGACCGAATTTCCGTTTTTCTTTTCCATCAAATTGTAGACCAAGAAAATCCATCACGATAATTAAGTGGTGGTGATGGTCTTAATGAAATATCATACTTTCTTGGGGCGGTATCGGGATTCTAGCAGCATGATAATCTTCATTTTAATAACAAACGAACAACAGCGAAAACAACATTACATATTTTGACAAGAGCTTAATAAAGTGTGCAAAGAATACAACGCATTAATAGTAAGTTATATCCATTTCATGATCGATACCGAATCGTTCGTTCAGCACCGAAATGAGATCTGCACATTTAATGTGTTTCTCGAATCGATTCAATGCTCAACGTTTTCATACTCGAAAAGCTTTACACAATTATTAACAAAGCTTAGTCGCATCTCCCACCCGAATGAATACACATGATCATCACACCATCACTCTGCTCAACCGACCAGTCAGTCATCCATCCATCCATCCAACCATTCATCCGTTGCATTACGGAAACACACAAAAGACCATTGAAAGCATGCATGCATCTCAAGCTGGAAACATCACTAAATGCCATTTACAAGTCATTGCAAAACTACTTATGTCGCACGATGCATTCGTCGCTTGGCAATGCCATGCCGGATCGAAAAATGTAGCATCGATGACGATTTCTCACGATTCACCATTGTGCGAGGCAACGGTAAATCCTGTCATATTCGGATTCGCCTCGAGCCAATTTGGCACTGACGCTAAGCTGTATATAACAAGGCCGTTGCCCATGCCATTGCAACGGAGGGACTCTTCCAGAGGCTCGATTGAATAAATTAAACTTGAGTTTCGATCGAAAATGCAGAGAAAAATCGAAGCGAATCCCATCGAATCTATCGAAATTCATTCCATTTTCCGAAATGCCATCGCTTTAATTACAAAATCCATTAATGAATCGTAATTAACATGAAATATTAAAGGATTTTTATGGCCAGCATTTGCATTCAACGCGGTGGCCCTCAAGAGAACGAAATGAGGCAGAAAAAGAAAACATAATCATAGCGCGCGCGGCGTGTACGATTTTCGGCTGCGGGGCAAACGCCAAAATACAATCAATCCGATGGGACTACGAAAGTTTTCTAATCGTAATACGTTATATAATTTTCTGCTGAGTCCATGCGAATGTTTAGTGGGCTCGAGATAATATCGAGTTTGTTACCTTTTCGGTTTTTCTTTCTTCTTTTTCTTTTTAGTTTTTTTTCTTTCTTTTTCTTTTCTGTGTGTTGTTTTTTTTTCGGTGGTGGTTTTCCGCTTTGCGTCCTGGTGTGTGCGGCACTGTTGGTGTGTTTCTTTTCTTTTTCGGCTCTTGCCTTTCGTTTTCGAATGTGTGATTCGGTTGAACGAAAACGACAAGCTTCTTTCGCTATAGTTTTACGATAGAACCAAATGACTACACCGCACACACAATTTATATCACGAAGTGAATATAGTTCGTTGGAGGAGCTGAAAAGCGCATGCTTTTTACTTGTATACCCTAGATATACACAGACACTTTTCGGCTGGTAGGTAGGGTGAATCGAATTATCGTACCAGGTTTTCCATTCTGTTTGTCGATTTCTGTCAACTTTGACGATCCGATTGTGATTCGAAAAAGTTAGCAATTCCCGTTATTTCGGTGAAAGTGATGCCGAAGCTACGAGAACTGACAGGTTAATTCAAGGAAATTCTCTGGGGCATTTTTGGCCACTGAGAGTGGAGCGAGGCTAGGAGGATTCCAGGAATCAGCGGAATAAATCCGAGGCCTTCTGTGGAGACCTAGCGCAAACAACAAAACTGCACACTTTCGCAACACCCTGAGAAAATTTAAATTTTTACAACCGTAACTGGTTGTGACTGTGTCCGTCCATGTGTATTGCCAATTTGTGTGCTGTGTATATACCAACACCGAAAGCATATAAAATGCTAAGACCGATTTCAACACATTGTGCGCAAGATTTTCTGCATCGTATCGAACGAAATATGATATTGCGTACAATCAACTTGTAATAAAAAGCTTTTTTGAAAATTCGTGAGACACTGCAAAGAATTTGGAAGCTTTTGATTGCCATCAAATATCGAGGGACTCAATTGTTTTGAAAATTCTCCC
Source organism: Lestremia cinerea (assembly GCA_027564135.1). Taxonomy (NCBI): domain Eukaryota; kingdom Metazoa; phylum Arthropoda; class Insecta; order Diptera; family Cecidomyiidae; genus Lestremia; species Lestremia cinerea. The sequence continues at coordinate 16,341 of JANSTV010094824.1, forward strand.
CGAAATTAAACGAATTTGCTTGTTTCAGAACCCTCAAATGGGATATTCAAATGCTCCATTCGCATCGATTTTACATAGACGAGTATGAGCGATTGCGGGCTGCAGAGATATCACGCACAGTGTAACAATACTATACAAACCATTAGCACAGTTGGAGGAATATACAAAAGAAATCGCAGTCATGCATGCCTCTTACAAATTTTGGTGGTTCAGTTTGATCGCGTTCTTGGCGTTAGACGATTCGGCAAGCATATTTATGTGTCAAATTGAATGAATACCGAACAAAACAGTAATTTTTAGTGAACACCAAATCAAATTCAAGTGAAAATCGAGCATTGAATTGAAGAATAGAAAGAGAGGAGAAGATATCGTTAAAAATAAAAATTAAAATAAACAATAAATTTAAAAATAAAAACGGAAAATCAGAACATCATCTTTTCGTCGAGAAAAACGTACATTCAAAATCCAACAAGAGATAGTCCAGCTATTGGCCAAACGAAAACAAAAGGGAAGAAAAGGAAATTTAAAGGAGAAATAACGGAACGATAAAGAAGCTACACAAAAATCATACACCACCAAGCACACACAGGAAAAATGTCCGCGAGTGATAGGCCTTGATGAAAAATCGCTCCTTTTTTTAACTCTGCATTAAAAAAAGGAAGCGGTCCAATGATGGAGCTACAACCATTATTTGACACCTGGATACGAAGGCGAAAGCTTTCAATAGTTCTAATAGGACTATGGATTGTCACCGTCATACTTCCATCAAATCAAGTTAACGCAGGTGCATGTCATTTGGCTGAAACTCTCCTAAATAGTTCTTTGCCTGGTATGTTCCCATTCAGTAAACATTTACAGCTTTTCTTCTCTCATTTTTATTTTTCGTTTAATTTTCATTCAAACTGTGATTATGATTTTGGATTTTTTCGTTACGAAATCGCCGTCCTGCGTTCGCTGCGAGTGTTGTCTGATGAGGAACGGCAACGTCCACAACGACCACCAAAGGCGAACCAGGACGGCGATAATGTAACGAGAAATAGACCAAAATTTTGATATTCGATCCGTTGTTTTGTTGGCAATTTCGGTGAAAAGCAATCGTTTAGGTGTAATTCGAGATGATTTGCAATCAAATGGCAAAATCAGGGTTCTCTTCAGTGGCCTCGTCCCTTCTTGGGGTTTTTCTTTTTCTTCACATTTTTTTCCTTCCTTTTTTTCGAAAAAGCCAACTTGAAATGTTGGCAAAGTGTTCCAACATTCGTAGCTGTGTATTCGCTGTTGTACATAGCACATAAACGGGGAAAATTGTGTTAAAGCAAATAAATCGACATACCGAACGCAGAATATGCTATCGTCTATATTCATATCGATTATGTTTCAAAATAAATGGATGATTTCTTCTCCGCAGCGAACGAAAATAAAACGTTTTTTTCGTTTCATTTCGTTTTGTTTCTGCTTCTTCTTCTTCTTCTTCTTTTTCTTCTTCTTTATTCCATCCCTCTCTCCGCTTTTCTTCCTCAATCCATTACGATTTTCCCACAATTCATTCGGCATTCACTGGGTTTTACCTTTTCTCGAGAGATACGGTTCTGTTTCAATCGTATCATTGCCTCTCGAGCTTTTTGTTTTAGCGGCCACAACAGAAGAACGAAAAAAAGAATTGACCTATTTATTGAAAACAAAAGGTGAAAGACGAATAAAATTATTATCGCAACATTGTAATATCGAAATCCGCGTCGAATAACAATGCACAAACATAACCTGAGCAGAAAAGCTGAGACGAAATCAAGTAATGGCTGAAATGAATGACAAAGAAAATAATAGCGACGATGACGACGACGAGGGCGACGACGAAGATGCCGTTGTCATTGTCGTCGTCCTGTAAAGATGGAGAAAATATTATTTGTGCTGAGACAAGAATAAGAAGAAGAAGAAGAGGAAAAAAACAAGAAGAAAATCGTCTCTTCCCTCAACTGTCGGTCGGTGCGGTTGTAGTGTTATCGTTCCGTTTGGTGCGATCGGAGTACTACAACACAACTGGCAAAACATTCTATAACCAAACACATCGCAGCTACGAGAGTAGAATGTGCAAAGAAGCAAACAAGAACGAATGAAACCGAACGAGAAAAAAAAAACAATTCTACCTCACAGCAACGGAAAATTTTTCTAATTCGAAAATAAATCAATAAATTTATGCGCTCAAATGTGTTGTGTGTTGTATTTACAAAGTGTTCCAGTTTTACGCTCAATTTGAATTAGTAGTAAACCACTTAGTTTGTAATAAGAATCAGATTTTTTTTCTCGCTTTTTTTCTTGCTTTTTACAATCGAACATGGGTTTTTCCGACGCTTTTGTGACCATCGTTTGAGCCATTTAAGTGCCTTCGGAGCGGATAGTTTGTCTCTTTCGCTTGATTTGACTGTCAGTTTCGATATTTTCTCTACGATTCTCTCTCTTTCTCTCCGTCAGCCCGTTCACTGTCGTCTACTATTTATTTTCAATCTCTGTTCAATTTGAACATTATAATTAAACAAACATGGATTGCCTGACCAACGGGGGAATATTGAAAGCTTTTTCTAATTATGTGCAGACTGTCAAACACCAATGTTACCTAACGAGACACATTGACTGGACTGCGTGCGGCATTTTTCCAGTCATTTTTTCCGTTTTATTTATTTTTTAATTCTATTTCATTTTATTCAATATTCATTTTTTTTCTCCCTGCTTGTGCTCTGCCAATTCATTTGGGGTTTAATTATTTGTCGGGGCAGCGTGATCGCGAGTGAGAAATGGAAAAAAAGCTCGTAGATTCAGGCCATTCCACTCAATCGATGGAAATTGAATCGTATGATTCATAACGGCGATGGAATCGTGTGAATATCGTTCCGTTTGCCAAAGATTGGTATCTGCCTTCAATAAGAATTGATTTTCATTCGACTGCAACGTTCATTATCGAGAGCTTATCAAATTCGATCGATACTCCAACGCAAGGTCCACTTAATTGAAATCGATGTTTAATAATAAGCTGAAAATCAGACCAACACAAAGACAGTACTTTTAATTACGCCATCCGGTTGCTCGAATTCCTTTCGGAAGAAATCCACGTAAACGTCAGAGAATTCGTGCGGCACGGACACACGCATACCGGGGCTGGTGACGGTGAATGGTGCCGAATGCGAAGCCTAAAACTTACCTTGATCTTTAACAAAAGCAAAAGCAAGAGAAAAACGAAAAAAACGAAAGCAAAGGAGAGAAATTTCGTCGAGGAAAATATCAAGTGCCGGACTAGTGTTCGGTTCAAGTTTTTTGCTTGCGTTTCCGAGCGAGCAATAGAAAAAATTTCGAAAAATGATTTTCTATTCGCTTTTCTTCTTTTGTGCAATCAAACTGAAGAGTGGAAAAGCAACCAGAAGAAGCATAACATTGCTATTGCAACTAAAACATCGAGGCAACGGCACATAAATTTACTTTTCATTCAGTTCAACCGTGCACCATCGTACAAACACACACACACACACACACACACCCACTCGCTTGTTTGCCAGTCACAATGAGCGGGGAATACATCAGCATTCAACACTGGAAAAAAATTTACACGAAACGAATGGGGCTGCTCAAATAAAATACAAAAAAAAAACAAATATACAAAATGGAACCTAAAAAGCGAAAGAATGAGACGGAGGAAAACAACGAGGTGGGGGTGCGGGCACGGGCTCATAACATTGTTATTGCAATTTTTCGATGTGATGAAAACAA
>JANSTV010094935.1:0-20092 GCA_027564135.1 Lestremia cinerea
GGGGCTGGTTGTGGTTGGTAATGTGGTTGTTGTGGTTGTGGTGCTGGGGCTGGAGCCGGAGCTGGTTGGAATTGTTGATGAGACGAGTGGTCATCATGGAATTGTGGGGATGGTTGTGGATAGTTGTATCCGTTGGCACCACCCTGCAAGTGGGACACGTCAGCGCTGACGGCGGCGATAACCGCTAAAGCTACGAGGAAGAATTTCTGCGAGAGAGAGAGAGAGAGAAAATGAATGAGCATCAGCTATCCCATTTGCAACGAGCAACAATTCAAAAAGTATGATCCTCACCATTTCACCGTCTTTTTTTTACTATCAACCGTGTTGAAGCTTAGAATACTGTTGAATGATTGTGATTCGCAATTTACCGTCTTTTATATGTGGCCGAAGATGCTCATGCGAATAGCAAAACCGGTCGATTTTACCGATACATTCGCCGGCGTTCAACATCATGGCGCTCATTATACGTTCAGCATTAAATGACAACATTTGAATATTTATATATTATTTAATTGATTTTAGCCATTGGTGGACAACGCTTCAACCTCCGGCGATATATCCCTTGAGTCGAGGCGTCAGCGTGTTTCAAGTGAACCGTTCACTTCTATTTGCTATTCTTTTCCGACGAAAACTTCATGTTCTAAATGTGCGGCGGCAATCAATTTTCGACACTTTTTCGAAAGGAGCCCAAGGACCACGCTTCGACGCAAAGGGACAGTCTGGAAGCGCACGTATATTACACACACACGTGACCCATTTGCTCAATGAGTGAAGGCCGTCGGTCTGTGTTATTGATCGTTCGCATTGCAAAGCCACTCCAATGTATGTACACACACCATTTTTTGCGTGCATATTTCTCGTAGATTCGCTGAAAGTGCAAGTGAAGCACTCGCAGAGCAAAAAAGGAAGAAAAAACGATTACACAAACGGTAATTCACGAGTCGATTCGCTCTTGTTCAGTCTCTCGTTCAACTGAGCCCGGCTCAGCTACCTGCGTTTCATGCATTTTTTGTGTGCGCTTCTGAAGAGAAGCTTTTGCCTTGCTTTGTATTGACGCCCCGTATAAATAGAATAGAAGCACAACTGCGGTCTCGACGACGACAAGTCTGCAATTTGCCTCATATCTCGCTTTTGACACATCAGCAAACTTTTGCACGCTGGAAGTCAATAACCCACCTACGGCGATGACTATGTATATTGGCTACGGTGAATTTATTTTTAATAATTTAACATATTATTAGTATTTGAGGTCGATAGCAACAATGGGATTCGGTTTTGAATTCTGAACAACTGGACTGGACGGTCGTTAAATCGACGATCGCTATTATTGGCGGATTAAGAAACGAGCTTTGTTGCACTCGGTCGATCGAGAGATTATAACTGGAAGATGAACGGTGACGGTCATAGCAGCGCCCGAGAGTTCAGAGGTGACGACTATTTGGCCCGCGTTTGATCGCCCACACATAGCCAGCAATGAAGGTCAGCTCGACGACAGGGCATTTCACGCAAAATTCGAAGCTTTCTCTGGCGGACGATCTGCCTCACTTCGAGCGATCATGCATTATATCACAATGTGCCGAGCGAATACTTGCGCATTGGGCGCTTGCAATTGCCATCACGGCATGGCATGCAGCATGTGATGATGCTTGCAACATTTTAAACTTATTAGCATGATCCAATGCAAACATTCGGAATGCATGACGAATGTTGTGGCGGGCTTTATGTCTTCGACGACTGATTGGCAGCGAGACAACACCGATTATTTGTTGTGCGATTTTCGTCTTCTTTTTCCTTTTTTTTTTTTTGTTGCCTTCCCATCGTGCACGTACTCCAAACTAGCAGCACTGCCATGCATTAAGCTGAGCGTGCTAAATTGAAATGCAGATCGATTGCTCAATTCCAAGCGGTGATTATCACCGTTTTCGAGGCATTAGTTTTCGTCGACAGAAAAAGTACGTTTGACCCTGCCAAACCGCTGGCTATCTTGCCGCATTTCATTAACAAATCACTCACAGCCTAATAACTATCGTCCAATAATCTCCACCGTTTATTGGTCATATGTAATTAAAAAATTCATTAATATTATCATTATTATTGTTATTGGTATTGATATTGATATTGTCATGTTCTGATACAATGCTCGATGTTGAATGTTGGCCGTAAAAATTCGCATGACTGCTGGCATTGGTCAATTATGTGTCGTTATGTGTCGTTATGAGCGGTGCGGTGCCGTCAGCATTGACAGTATTTTGGTACGCTCACGCCTTAATCATAATGTTCCGTGGCCAATTGATTTTTTCAAACAGCCGCAACGCGCAAACAATCTAAAAAGTCGTCACACGAAATTCGTGATGAAGTTTCGAGTCGGATGTCTCCAATCTCCAGGTTGTTGTGTTCAATTGGTTTTAGGTGGAGAAGGATGCCGGTTTCAGCGAATCATTCTGAATGCGAAACATCTCAATGGCCGTTGATTGGCGATTTTCGTGTCATTGATGGTGGCCGGCTGGCACTGCGGTCACTCATTTGTTCGCCTCAATAAAATTCAGAATGATTCGACTAATCGAATGTATCAGACGTTCAGATCGCAAAACGTATCCCTCGACATTCATGCGGATGGCTAATAAGATTGCTGGTTGATTGTTTTTAAGACAGTTTTCTCCTTCATGTTGAGGCTAGCCAGCGATTCATTTCAAAACTATGATTCCACATTGATATCGTGACCTTAGTTGAGACATCACATCGGTTGATGTGTGGCCAATTTACATAACACATAATGTGATGTGATGTGATGTGATGGGAATGCTAGTTTTCAATTCAAACAGATCGCTTTGACTGACGAGTGCACCGTTTCGTTATTGAACTTCATTGAGATTTGTGACTTTCGGCAACAGGCAAAATATTGAGCATTTCAACCGCAACCGATCTGTTCGTTCGCCTCGTCTGCCTCGTTTGCCTTGCGATAATTTCAAAGAATTTTCGTGTCTTCTGAAATCGTTGTTTGCTTGATCTTGAACTGAACGATGCTGAATTCGAATCGATGGGCTTCAATCTCCGGCATTTCCATCGGTAATTTAATGAGAAAGTCTGCAAATTGATTGCCACGAATCGAACAATGCAGCCAGACCTGGAAGGACAAGCAATTCAGCGACCGGTGAGCTGTGCATGACTGCGTGGTCTGCAGAGGAAGGCGAGAGCTTCGAACTCGTTCCATTTTTACAGTTTCATTCACAAGAGCGGGCGAGTCAAAACTGAAGGAAATGTGCTAAAGTTCAAGCGAGGTGAAAACACCCAGTCTATCTCTATCTCTCTCTGCGAAATGATAAAGCGGAATCGAGATGAGTTATTGGGAAAAAAAGTTGAGAAAACGATTTGCCGAACAGGATTTCAAGTGGATTTAAATTAAGATGTTCTGATGGACTGTTTTCTCGGGGTTTTTTTCATCTTCGACTTTGTCGCATTCGAAACGTGTATCGATCGTGTGAAATCCAAAAAGATCAAAGAAAACCCCCGAAAAACAAGACCGGAAAGTGTGCTAGTCAGTCAAAAGCTCGGCGAGTGATCAGACTTGAGGAATCACGCGCATTGTGTGTGGCTGAACCATCATAATTTCGCTCTGATCTGATTCGTTCATAGAATGAGATAAGCATAGATCGTCTGATTTGCAGCCAAGATCTCAGATTGTGCGCTGCATGAAAAAAGTTCCGGTTTGCTCGCACGCACGCACGCACAGAACGCGCAGCTGAGTCAGTCGTGGCTCTGATCGGTCACAGAGCTTGCGATTAGAATGGCTGCTGCTGGCATCAAACGCTGAAGGCTGACGGGCCATTCGCGATTGTAGCGAAGAGGAAGCTTTTGATGCGGTCGATTGGATTCTGGTGACATTTCTGCAAACAAATGACAATCTTTGTGGCGTCGCTCGCGCATTCCCCATGATCGATTCTCGTTTGAGTTCACGGACCTTAACTTACCTGTTCCAGCGTTCAATTTAGATCGTACATCTTCGAAAAATGCGTTCCATGCTAAAAATGATGTATTCATTCTTCAATAAATATTTCCAAATCTTTCATGCTCAAACCAAGCTGCGATCCATTCAAATGCAAATTTCGCATCGCACAAAAACACAATTTGCATAAAATCAACTTAAATATATATTTTATATCATTTTATAATTATAAAAATTTTGATTTCGATCGATCGTTATAGAATTATGTTCGGTTCAGCTTACGTTGGCTTCGGTCGCTTCGGCCGAATTTTTATTCCTATTTTGCTCGTCTCCCCGACCCAACATTTTGGCATATAAATTGGTTCTAATTTTGGTTTCGATTATGGTCAGTTACATAACGAAATTCTGCGAGTCGAAAATTTCGAAAAAAAAGAAAAGAAAAAAAAGAAAAGAAAAAAAAGTTAAAAAAAAAACCGAAGAGAAGAAGAAGACAAAACCGAATGAAAGACAAATGGAAAAGAGCGCCAAAGAATGGCCAAACACATTATCAACAGTTGTATTAATCACGACGTCCATGTTTTATGCTTTGTCAGCCGGCCGGTCGGACCGCTTAATGGAACGAGTTGTGTGTGTTTTTTTTCTCCTTTTGTCCATTTCTAAACACGCCGTTTCGATTCATTATTTTACAGTCGATCAAAATCGCCAAATATTATCCAATCTGGATTTTATGACGAAATCGCCTCAGCATTGTTTCGCCTCTGCCGATTCGCTTGAGAAAATCGAAGCGAAGCGAAGGAGAAGAAAAAACTGTGTGATCTTGCAAAAGCGACGACCTACGCATGCTGGGCCGTTTTGTAATCCTTTTATCATTCAATTTGCAAGCCATTTGCGATCGTGCTCGACCGCAGAACGTGATGCAAAAACCTTGCACAGATGAGCTCCATTTGTTAAAAATGTCGAATTTCTATTGCCGCTCATAATTCACAGCCGCAAATCGGCGACAATCGTATTTCATATTCGACAGCGAATTCACGTCATTTGCCAAATTCTGCGAATAAATTAAATGCGCATCGAAAGCATAAATTATCTCGAAAAATTTCGTTTATCGGTCTGCGCGTTCCATTACTCACCCTGCGCGACCGACGATGACCATCAATATTGGAAGTTGCAGAGACTGTCTCGAGTAGCATCCGCCGGTTCGCTACTCATTCTCAATTCTAATCTAATCTCCGGCAAAGTTTTGAATAATTTTAGAATTTTTCTTCTTTTTTTTTTTGTATAAAAGTTTTGCCAATGTTTGAATAGAAATTCGAAAACGCAAAAAAAAAACCATTCCTCACGAAAATTCGAGGGGGAAAAAATTGATTGAATTTCGGCAGAAGTCTTGTCGAATGGATGCCGGTCGCGCTGCGAATCTAGCCAGCGCGTTATATCATTCGATTTGTGTGTTTACCCAACGGACGTCAATCTTACTTGTTCGACCTTTCCCTCTGAGGCTGACTGGATTTTTGACAGAAAAAAGCCGTTAATTTGACGATTTGATAGCACAATTTGGCGCCACGAAAGAGCACGCACATTTCATTCAATTGATTTTCGAATGAGATAGCGTACTACTCAGACGACCGTCTGCATAATGTTCAGTTTTATGCCCATTGGGCAACCCAGTGATATGCCTTAATGTCACGGCCGTCGAATGCACCGCATACTTTCCTTTGCAAACGGTCAGCCATTTCGACGGCATCGATGTTTCAACACCCAAATTCAAGTCTGAATTATAGACGACCAGTTCGGTGGGCGATGTTCTTGATGGCTTTCAGTTAGGCACCGGTGCTTGGCAACAAGACTAGCGAGCCCGATTCGAAAGCCTGTCGATTCGCTGCACTATCGGCAGAGCAGCGCAAAAAACTATTTTGAATAACAGCTCCAATTCTGAGGTGATTGGATTCGCCGAAAGCCGCAGGCGCGATTGTTCGCCTCGATCCTCGGCCGCGCGCGTCTTGCAGACAGACAGACCGTTTCGTCGAGAAAAAATTGTTTGGGTGAATCTCATGCGGGATTGGCAATAACAAGACAATGCAAGTGCCTTGCTCCACCTACGTCCCCCACGACTCCGAGGTGATAGTTCTCGAAGCAATTATCGTAAACAAACCGTAATTTTGTGTTTCTTGAACTCGCCAGCGCACATTCTCTCAAACACCCCTTTGATTGATCGATCGGCTGGATTGAAAGAGCTCTCTCGCGTTTCAGCCAGGACTCGCGTCGAGCTTGGAATGACGGAAACGTGCCTCGAGACGGCAGCGCACAAGTCACGAGGCGAGGGAAAATACGCCGTTGCCCGGATATCGAGACCCTCCGCACATTGCCCGTCAATCATCAAGCAGAAGTCGTCCGTCAGACTGGAGCGCTGATCGTGATGATGATCGCACCAATGTGGAAAAAATCGAATTGCGGAACTATTCGCTTCGAAGCAAACCTCGACGCGGACTTTGATGCGCATCATCGAAAAACAATGACGGAAAAAAACATCCAGGAGCTAAATCGACGATCGACGATTCACGTTCGGAATCGAACGGCTAATTACGCGATGAGATTAGAAAAACCGAAGCGAACACTGTCAAGATTGCAGACCAGCCATGAACCGAGCGCGCCAATTGCAATGAATCAGCGGACCGCGCCGACCCAACGAAAGCGAAAGTGCTTTTGGCCGGTTCGTCAGTCTAATTGAAATTGAAATTGAAATCGAAATTGAGACGGAGTTATGGATAATCAATGACGACAACTGTAAATTCATTGTGATTGAAATGCGAACCGGATCGAAAAAACGAAGAGAAAAAAACTGATCTGACAGAAGCTCGCGAATTCAACGATGAAACAGCAATGAAGGTCTTGCGCCGTCTCAATGCTATTTTCATCTCGAAGAGTCAAATGGTCGGGTCCAGCACTACTTGCTAACTTAATTACGTTGCCGACAATCGATCGATTCGAGTGCTTCAGTTTCGCAAGCGGCGTACAATTACTTAAAACTGGATGACACGCACGATATTGACAAGGAAACAAATTGAAGGCGATTTCGTTTATTAGTTTTGATGCGCAAAAAATTCACTGATTTTTGAAGAGTTAATTCAGAAAAAACACGGCCGATGAGCTGACGGCGAATTACCAATTACAGAGTGGCCGCGCATGATGACATCCTTCAAAGGCGATTTTTTAATTGAATTCCTGGGAATCGATTGAATTGAATTGGATTCTTGCATTTGAGTTGCTCAACGCAGACCGCATATCACCCATGCGTAAACAACAGTAAACCGATCAACGTGCCATCTGCTCGAGCGTACCCCCAAAAACGAGGAATCGAATGCGTGGATTTGGTCCAACTGCGTATTTCAAGCAGCTTTTCTCGATTTGGCATTCCTATTTTGGGCGAACATCCGTTTGTCGACAAACAGATTCAGAATTGGCCTCTGACGCACGTACGTACATAGATCACATACGGCACAAGAGTGAACCGGATCAGGCCGATTACTATGCAAATGGCCAGATTGATTGATAAGAACGAGAACGAGAACATCGCGAAAGGAGGCAGTGAGATGAAACAACAACAGAAAAAAAAGGTATAAAAAAGTACTAAACCGAAAACAAACACGGACGAAGATGCTGGCGTGTTTTTGTTTCGGGTGCAGACAGATGTCTTGATTCATTGCTGACAGCAAAAACACTCACGAACTGTCCATGTCCAACAGAATCTATAATTTTTTCTTCTTTTTTTTTTCTTTTGCGCAAACCAAACGTTTTCAAATATGAATCCATCAAGATCAATTTGTACGGAAAATTAATTATGGCCTTTTAAGATGCCACGAACATTTTTTTTTTAATTTCGGTTTTTTGAAGATTCGATCAATCGTAAGCTCCAGTCGAGCTTGTTTGTCGTCTCGCTGTTGGACTTCCATTTGCATTTCCCGAAAGGGGTTCATTCGATCGTGCTGGGCTTGAGGCAAGAGTGTCATTGCATCGAGAAGCTCACGAAAAAGTGATAAGATTTTTGATATCAATTGAAATTGTAATGGCAAAATATGTAAATAACAAAGAAATGATCGAATTCGTTGATCAATCAGCAAGTATTCCCCGTCGATCTTTCATGACTGCAGCAAACACGCTGGCTTCTTTGTCGAGCTGATCCGGAACAGGCGTCTTTATTTGGACTCGATTGTGATGGGGAAGAGGCGAGCCCCGACCTGCGCCATTTCGCCGCTGAGTCGAGTCACGAATGCCTGAAGCTACCCCATGCACGATGGGATCCCCAATAAATTGGCAGAAATACCTCGGGACGCGTTCAGAGAGCAACTCAGAACAATTAATGTTGAAATTTTTGCTCGATTTATTCACTCCGATTGATGTAACACGGCGTTCAAGTCGAACAAATTGGCAAACGATGAGGATTGGCTTTCGTAGAGAGCAGCGAAGCCTACTATTTTAGAAAATTTCATGATAAATTTCTTTGAGGATGCTGATATTGGAATTTTGACAAAAATTTGTATCAAAGATGTGAAAATAAACTCGATTTTGGGTTTGACACGATTCTACCGCATTTGTAGTAAGACCATGCCAGATCATCTGCTCCGAAACAGCGAATCGGAGCACTCCAATTTTTCAATTTTGATCCGATCGTCCGACCCTCGTTGAATTATCTTCCGATCTTCCGACTCATTGTAGTTTTCTTCTTCCAATCCGAACTTTCGAGCTTCCCGATCATCTCGATAGGCCGAATCCGAAAAAATGATTCATCTTCTTTGATTCACAAGAACAACAGCGAATGGTTGCTCGTGTGGTATGGATGGTCGATGGAACAAACAAGCAAATGTTGAAAAAACGCGAGAAAATTCACAGCCATCAATAAGTCTTCGAGCATCGGGGGTTTGAGACGACGAGGATTTGATACGAGAACATGATTGGGGGTGCTGAGCTTGCGTCGCCGGAAGATCAAACACTATTTTCAACAGAGTATGCAATTTTAATTAATTCTCGAGCGCCCGCTATTTACTCTCCATCGAAACTCGGTCAAATCGACGTAAACGACGACTTCCAATCGGAACCGGCCCCATAAATGCTTCCCCGGGAATTTGGTGCAGGAATGAATCCAATGATTTCCGTATGAAGTTGGCAACAGCGGGGAAAAATAACCGTACCAGATCGGTTACCGACCTACTCAATCATGGCAATTTTCAGTGGTTTTGATTTGGGGTTACGAAAGCCGTCCATTGGCGAGTTCTGAGGCCTGAATTCCCATAATCTCATCGGTCGTCGTATTAAGTCGATTCAAACAACAATTAATCGGTCCTTGGTTCAACCCCGTCTTAATGGTGCGACACCCGACAACCAGCAATCAACGGCGAATGCCAGAGTTGAGCAGACAAACGATTCCCGGAGACGCGGCGGATGCCGGAACGGGACGTGTAAACAAATCAAACAACCAGAACAAAAAAAAAAACAAAGCATTTCTACACAAACTTTCACTTGAATGAATTTTATTGTTGTTTTGAACAAATACGATCACCATTTTCCATTAAATTTTATTAAATTTCAATTAGATATTCAGTCAGTCAATTCTTCTATCATAGGCCATGTTGTTGTTGGTGGTTTTTTGTTTCGTTTTGGGGATTATTATTCGATTCAATATTCGCTTTTTATCGGCGGTGGTTCTCGTTTACGTTGCGGACGACCAGCCGAATCGAATGCTTATATTCAGTTTATTTGCAGAGCACCCATTCCGTGGCGGTTGCAGAGCATGCAAAACCCTGGCACGGCATGACTGGAATGCGCTTTGTATAAATACCTCAGTTCGAGGGAATGACCACTGCATGATCATACGGCACTCTCCTCAGCCGTCACAGATCACCGATCTCACACTGGCACCCCTCCCCTTCCCCCGCTCAGGAGGCACCTCCACTATCTCAGTCATTCCACAAAAAAATTATCACATTTCGACGAAGTTGCAGTGAGCGACTTCGCCTTCGCAGTCGGGACCCATTCAAGGATGAATCGTTTAGGCTGATGTCGCCGCCGTCATCATCAATTGTTACTGTTGTTCGACAGTTTTGTTATGACATTTGATGTGCTTTTTCGCATTTTAACGCATCCAGTAACGGGGTTGGTTGTTGTTGTTTTTTGCCTCGCGGTAACGATTTGGTCAGCGCTGACTCCCGATCGAATCTATCACGGCTAATCGGAACGGGTCCTCTGCTCCGGCTCAACGCATAATCCTGATGGCGGTCGCAATGAAATTATCCATTGATTGCCGGGGCATTACAGGTGCTCGCCATTTAAGATGGTTTCGAGGCAAACAGAGGACTTGGCCACGTCATCATCATCGCAGCGATTAAGGATGTTCAAATCAGGCCCAATGCAATAATTCAATAACGATTGATTCCAATGATGATTTAACATGAGCGGCACGTCGCACACAGAACGACAAGCGACACCATCATCGAGCGAAATGGGTAAATAATAAATATTGCATTCGCAATTCGATCCACTGATTGCCATGTATTGGGAATTTATTACAAAAATTGAATTATTTGAGTTTGCTACTTTTTGAGATTTGTTTTTGTTTTTGTTCCGTTTCGATTTTCTTGTGACTGTTCGTTGCAGAAGTGCTGTTGGACGTCCATGTCGCAGCACTGAACATACGGTCTGAGGGAAATTCCCTTTGAACCACCATTGCATTCTACCTGAGCGCACTGAACAACTCTCTCATTGTGCGAGCCGCAAATGGAAATTACAATTCGTTAGACCGTTCAGTAGGAGTAGACCATTTTATTGCTTAGAAACAAAGCTGGCAACAACACTTCAGCCAATGTTGGAAATTCCTCTTCCGTCTCGCCAAGTCGGCTCAGTGATAATAATTATGCTGGAAGATTTCTGCGTATAATTGCGGAAAACTGCTTTTATGAGGATGTCCGACATGGATTTATATCGCCTTGAAAGTCTTGGGGATTCACAAATTATTCTGTCGATTCCGACATTTATGATCGTGTCGAGTTCGGGGTCTTCAGAAAATAATTTCTTCCAAATTACCAGAACTCGTTTTGTTTTCAACCGAAACGCACGCGTTTGAAGTTTGCATCTTCAAGTGTTTGGTTTTGTGGAGACTGTGAGGGAGACCCACCAGTTTGAGTAACGAGCCTTTGGAAAGAGTTGTGCTCGAAAAATACTGACAAGTTCTTCAAAAATCAAGTGGTTACGATACGTCTAGCAGTGTGTGGAACGAGTTGGTGAAAAAGTGAGATTTAAGAAATATTTCGCCGAAACCACTGTATGTTGTCACTCGCCGAATAATAATGGCTGAAGCAAAAGGAAAAAATTCAACGGAGAGCGCGGATCCAAGTGTTTCGCCAATGGAATTTTCATCTACTTTAACCATCGTATTACAAGTTGAAAAGTGGCAACCACAAGAAGGTGATTTTTTCATCAAAACACGCTTCGACTTTACAAATGGCACATTGAAAGCTTCGGCAACGAAATCCGATAGCGGAATGCAACGACAACCGAAAGGTCAACCGAAACCCCAACCGGAAGGTCGACCGAAAGGCCAACCGCAAGGTCAACCGGAAGGACAACCCAAACGTCAACCGGAAGGTCAACCCAAACGTCAACCGGAAGGTCAATCGAAAGGTCAACCGGAAGGTCAACCCAAACGCCAACCGGAAGGTCAACAGAAACTCCAACCGGAAGGTCGACCGAAAAGCCAACCGAAAGGTCAACCGGAAGGTCAACCGACAGGTCAACCGGAAGGTCAACCGAAGGGTCAACCGGGAGGTCAACCGGAAGGTCAATCGAAAGGTCAACCGGAAGGTCAACCCAAAGGTCAATCGGAAGGTCAACCGAAAGGTCAATCGGAAGGTCAATCGGAAGGTCAACCGGGAGTTCAACCGGAAGGCCAACCAGAAGGTCAACTGAAAGATCAACCGGAAGGACAACCGAAAGGTCAACCGGGAAGACAACCGAAAAGTCAACCGGAAGGACAACCGAACGGTCAACCGGAAGTACAACCGGAAGGTCTACCAAAAGGCCCACTGAAAGGTCAACCGGAAGGTCTACCGAAAGATCAACCGAAACGTCAACCGGAAGGTCAACTGAAAGGTCAACTGAAAGGTCAACCCCAACCGAAAAGAAAACTGGAAGCCACTGCGGGGAATGAAGTCTTAAAAATTGTCTGTGCAGCATGCAAAAACGACGATCTACCGTCTGCCGCGCACAGATGCACCCACTGCAATCAGAATATTCACGCACTGGAAGAATGCTCCGTTCCAGTTGACCCAGAAGAGGAGGGATATGGTCAAAAACGAAAATGCCACCGATGCCACACAAACAAAAGAGATGGAAATGTTCTCGAAATGGGGCCCCTCGAAAATCATAGAGGCAACGAACAACCGCCTTCGAAGCGATTAAAAGATAGCCGCTACGTGGGCGTTGCACCTGAATTTGAATTGAAAGCATCATCCACCAATCGAGAAGTCCATATTGGTGCTGATAACGAGACGCAGACTGTAGCTGGACCGTCCTCAGAGTACCAAACAATTCCGATATTGAAAAATGGATTTTTCCCTGAAATGAAGGAAGCAGTGGTTGGCGATGGCGTTCGCGTTACCTTCACTGATACATGTGCGTTTGATTCAATTGCACAAATTATTGCTGCGGCTGCCGAAAATTATCGAGTGGCTCTTTCTCATTCAAAGGATGGATTGGTAAAAGTTGGTTTGGCATTGGCCAAGAGGTATGAAAATGCATTTATGTTAAACCAAAAAGTATTAATCACATTCAATTGTCCATACACCATGCATTGCGTCGTTTACATTAGAACAGATGACTCAACACCAAACTGCAGAGCTAAGGTCACCCCAGTCCACAATGAAGCTTCATCCACTGCAATCGCCGAAAACGCGGCCATGGATATTGACACTGGCGCTGACCCTGGTGGGGCAGAGCCACCTCATGCTGAGCCAACATCAATCTCTGAGAACTTGAACGACACAAATGGAAGATGCTTGATCCCCTCAGCTTCACCTGCAGTCCTCAATGAAGGATCATCTACTCCAATCGCCAACAACATGGACTTTGAAGATGAGGAGGTAAGAAGGCGATCTCGCGATCATTTTGTTCCCAAAATAATGAGAAAAATATTTGTTTCCTCAGCAGGTGCCAATCCCCTTCAAAAATGAGGAAAAGACAGCTCAACAACAGATCTTGATGTCTTGGTTCTTTGGGTTATCCAAAAACTCATTTGAGAATGACGAACGAAAAACGGACAACTTCGTGCCATATTATGAGAGAGTGAAACATCACAGCTTTCTCCGATTTTTCGACGAGGAAGATGTGGATTTAAATATTATCCGCGAGTTCTTGTCGCCCGACGCCTTTTTGGAATTGGAAAAATTCATGAATCGGCGCTACAGACGCTGGCGATGCGCCCATTCCGATTGTATTATCAAAAGAGGCAAAAAAGTAACATTCTGTTCGAAATGCCTGTTTTGGTTTTGCGGCAAATGCTTCAATCCGGATCGCTCATTTGATGACGGCGAAAAGTTCATTTTCTGTCGAAACTGTTGGCCGAAAAAGAAATGATTTCCTTCCTTTTTTGCAACTTTTGATCTACTTT
Source organism: Lestremia cinerea (assembly GCA_027564135.1). Classification (NCBI taxonomy): domain Eukaryota; kingdom Metazoa; phylum Arthropoda; class Insecta; order Diptera; family Cecidomyiidae; genus Lestremia; species Lestremia cinerea. The sequence goes on from JANSTV010094935.1 coordinate 13,596, forward strand.
TTTCTAATTTAAATTTAATTCAAATTTTTTGCATCCTAATTTTTTGAACACATTCCTTTATTGCATGTTTTTTCAATATTCTAATTCAATAATAAAGCAAGAGACTGTTCATTCTTTCATAAATTAAAATTTGTCATTATGCGCTCATTCGCTCTCGAGCTGAGTGGCTCATAGTTTGTTCTGGCGTCTGAGGCCGGAACAAACTTGGGGATCGATTGGAATCGACGGAACAAACCTAAAACTAACAGCTCGTGGCGTAAAATTCGAGATTTGATTTGTCCTCCTTCAAACTATGGGGGGGGGGCAGGGGCATGGACCTGCTTGTTGGACGCACTTCAAGCTCTATGTGCTTTGTTCTGTCACTTTACCCTTGAAGCCCAATAGCTCATCCAACGAAGCAAGCAACTGAAACAAAGTCCATTCAGCGTAAAAACAGCAGTTAAGGCAGGCTTTCATCTCTCGCTTTATTCTCAATCATTTCAACATCTTCTTCTTCGAGCGCCTCTCCATTTTCTCGTTGAAAATTGTCCCAAGGCTGAAGTTCGCCAGAACCCCAAATTTGGTAGACAATAGTCTTGGCAGCGCCAATCCCGAAGGTGATCCAGAAGACGTGTCGCCATTCCGACAGCGAAGACTGAAAATGAAGACGATTTTTGTGAATCATTCTCACGCAGCGCGGCGGGGAACTAACATTTGGCGTGAGAATTCCGGTTAAATACGGCGCCAAGATCCCGCAAAACGATCCCAATCCATTCGAGAGACTCACAACGACGTCCGAGTAGTTTGAGCTGAGGTCCAATTGATTGATCAACGTGCTGCAGGTGACGAAGCCGAAGCTGCCGATTGCAGTCGTAAAGAGAACGATGGCAAGCATTTGATCGCAGCCCGCATTCGAGGCGACTATGATTGCGGTTCCGCTCGTCACGACGGCTAAATAGAACGATTGTTGCGTGAGCTTTCAATTAATTGGGGAGATCAATTCGAGGGAGAGCAACTGACACAAGAACACCATCAATTTGCGAGTATTTGTGGTGCTGAGATACTTCCGGGCAATCAACCAGTCGCTGAGGCGTCCCAACATCAACGCGACTGCTATCCGTAAAATCCACGGCAGTGCTGTGTAGAGGCCATTGTCGGTGATTGACAAGTGTAACACGTCGTTCAAATATTTAGGCAAACCGATTGTCATTACGAAGTACCCGAAATCACTGCAAACCTGGAGGGGAGAGGCGATTGAAGTGGTTTTCGATTAAAACATTCAAGACTTACCGATGCAAAGACAAGGGCTAGAACTGGACCGCTGGTAAGAATCAACCGCCATGGAGTCGGCTTTCGGCGCAGCGCGCTTGACGCACAGATTTCTCTTCGCAAATAGTTCCGTTCGGCGTCATCAATGAACGCATCAGCTTCGGGTGTGTCGGAGACCATAAATGTGAAGAAAACGCTCCAAACAATTGCAACCGAACCAAAAAAGTAAAACACCGGCTGCCATCCAATGTGGTGCATTAGCTGGCTAGAAACGATTGACGAAAAGAATATGCCGAGCTTTTCAAATAGCTCGCCAATTAGTTTTGAATTTCAGTCAAAAAATTGAAGCAAATCCCCACCGCGGATCCGAGGAACGTGACAGCGCAGAGAAAAGTCCGTTCTGTCGGTGGAAACCAAGCAGAGAACATGGCTGACAGCGATGGATACAGCGCCCCGCCGAATACCCCCATCACCGCTCGAATGGCTATCAAGGCATGGGCACCGCCTGCAAGAGCACTTATCGTACCATCGACTGTCCAATTGAGGCGGACTCACCCAAAGCCACAGCAATCGGAGTGAACATCGACAAAAGGGCCGACGCAAGAATCGAGACCAACAGTACTGCCTTGCCGCCGAACTTTTGTGTCAGAATGGCGCTGGGGATGTGCGTGAAGCCGTACGCCCAAAAATAAGCTCCCAAAATGATGCCTTGCAGCTCTTGTGACCAGTCGTAGCGGCTCTCTTCGTGCGCATGCGTTGAATTCGCGCTAGTGGCTAGCATTGTCTCAGGGATTATTGTTGAAGCCGAATTTGGTAGAGGGCACGTGCTTTCATCGATGGCTCCCGAGTGGTTTGGCATCGTCGCCATTCTCGTGATGACTATCGCTAAGTTGGCTCGAATTGGGATCACCACAAAAAGGGCCAGCAACAAGAAGAACGTGACGACGTACCGCTGTTGAACTGCACAAGGATCGTCTCAGAACGGTTATTCGATCAACTCCAAATGAACACACTCACCCATCCTATTTGGCGTCGAATCGACAATAGCCATCGATGTGGTTTCAAATCGGCTATTCACCAAATGTCTTCAAAATGTTTATCACGCGCCCACGAATCAGGTTGTGGTTAATTCTCCGCACGATTCACTGATAATCAAGTGTCGAATTGCCGATCTAGTTTTGAGCTTCGTTTTTATCGCCGTGGCCTCATAAGAATTGACCCGGGCAAATAAGCCGGGCAAAAACTGTTTGAAAAATGTTTTACGAAGCTGAAAGGAGGTGGCTGATTCTCTCTGTGAGAAGAAGCACTGAGACAAATGAAGAAGGTGATTAACCCACTGGACCTCGACATTTGGGGAGCAACCGTAGAGTAGAGCTGATGAAGGAAGGTGCAGGGAACAAAACCTCGAGGAATGATTATTACGATGCGTCATCCGTCCGAAATCAATAGATGGTGCATGCGCAATGGTAACGGCATGCCTCTTACTGAGATCAGACCACGAAAGATGAATGGTTGAGACTTATCTCCTTTCATCCAATCTCTTTCGGAGCAATGGAACGAGGAGCCATCATGAATTCAGGACAGTGCCAAATGAGCGGTAAATGCGGGACTTGCAAATGGCCCATCTCATCGATTTCGCAATCGGGCATTTCTGTCAAAATCTGAGTTCACTGACACCGACTTGGATAAAGCCCAAGGAATATTCAATATTCATTCTCTGTTTCCTCAGCAAATGAAAAAAAAAACAAAATTAATTTTTTTTAAATTTATTATAAATTAATAGAATTAAAAATGTTAAATCAATTTCATAAACTCTAACTTCCTAAATCACACAGAAACTCAAAAAGCTGATGGTTGAATAAATTCAATTTCGCGTTGAAAATTTGTCAAAATAATTCAGAAAAAAAAATCAAAACACTCATTTATGGCAGGTAATCAAATCGGAAATTTTCTTCAAAAAAAAAACGAGTTTTATTTCAAAATGAAATTTAAAATGAAAATTTGACGCTTCGAAATTGTGGATAATTTTAAGAAAATCGATATCGAAATTCCTTCGAAGAAAAATGATGAAATAAAATTCAAGGGAAAGCCTCCAGAAATTAGCGTTTTCCGATTTCTCAACTGCAGCCAATCGGACACCCAAATTTAAAATGAGTGAAATTAATTTGGGAAACGAAATTAGAATTTATTAAATTTGAAAAAAAAGAATTACAAAATTGATGTTGCCAAATGAACGTTTGTGCACGCTCGAGTTGTGCGCGGTAATTTTATCGGGAATCCGTGCCATCGAACGGCTGCGGCGCAGAGCGATGACTGTGCTCGCATATTCCTTCAGTGTTGTTTCTTGTGTTTGCAAGCAATGCATTCTTTTGTCATTTCTCTTTTTCGTTTTCTTCTCTTTTGCATTTGTATAATGACAGATATCACAATAGAATTTATATTTATACTTAATGATTGTTGTATTGTCTTGCTCGAACTGGAGATCGGAACAATAAAAAAATAAATCGTTCAACTTAAAAAAAAATTCGTCAAGTAAATTCAAAACGTGTGGTTATGCGTTCAAATTGATTTTTGAGCTGACAAAGGACCGGTTCACGCATAGCATTCGCGCTTGAAAAAATAAATCGTTTCCGTTCCGTTTCAAATTCGAGTTCACAAACGAATACTGCATTGCGCTAGTCCAATTGAGTGTGGATGTCATGCGAGTGCTACAGCGCGAGCAGAACCGAGGCGAACCCAAGCGAAACGAAACGAGGCGAATTGGTATAATCGTCGGAGCACAAATCTGTCGGGTGATTCTACCTTTCAACCCAGCAATACAAAATTTTGGCATGTACAAATATGTTCTTAATTAATTTCTTTAGTTATTTGCGTGTTTTCTTCATATAGAATCATTAATAGTTTGATAATATTATTTAAATAAATTAAATTAGCTGAAAGTAGAAAAATAGACGATCTCTATTGTACCTTTAAAGATAAGAATCAGAAGAGCGCGAGAATGGAGGCGCCACTGCCCACTACAATTCCATGTAGGAAGAGGCGTGATATGTAACGGGACCGTTTTTGTTCTGGTCGGGGCAAGCGGCGCTAGTTGAGGGGCCGACCGACGCTGAGGATGAGGTTGGTGTCTGTGTGACATTGTCGAAGGTCGCCAGTTCCATTAAGGCGAGTGCGCCCAACCATTTGCGATTCTTCCCCTGGGACTCCACTGCTGACGGTGGATCCCGGTCTTGGGAGGCTGATTCCGCTCGTGATGGCGGAGCGGAGGAGGACGCCGATATTGATATGATGCTCTCCTTTCGTGCTGCTTGAACGACATTGCTGTAGCACCCGTTGGGGTGGGAGGTAGTTGGATGAACTGAATCGGAACGATTTGAATGCTGATTGATATCAACCAATGGCATTGTTTTGTCTTTGCTGGCAACCATTAATACTGTGGGTCGCATTTGATTAGGGTTGATTTGCTTTTTGGTCAGTTCCGATGGAGGAGGAGGTGGTTGCGGTGCAGGTGCGGCCGACTGGAGTTGATTGTGCTCGTTCAAGTGCATGTTGACGATTGGCTCCAGCGGCTTTGCTAGGTCTTCCTGCCAAGCCTCGCGAAGCCATCTTTTCTTCGGGTTGAATGTCGATCGAGCTGGCAGATCTAGCTCGTCGGCCGAATCATCTTCCTGACTGAGTGGCTCTTGCCATTGAATAACTTTTGGTGTGGGTTTAATTTTGGTGGAGGCCACGGGACTTGCTTCCAGGCCGGCGTTCATGTCCAACTCAACCATCAGACCCTTTCGGCTCTTGTATGGATTGCTTGGCGTCACGGGGAACTCCTTGTCGTTGGCGCCCGCGTTGAAATTCTCATTTCTGTCAGTCGTGCAAACATTGCTCGTATCACACAATTGCTTGGTACGTTTTGGTGTCTTTCGGGTCGGTGTTTTGTCTTCCTTCTCCATCTTGTATTTCTCCAGCCATTTGATCACCTCATGATTCTGTTCGGTTACAGCCTGAATGACGAAATCATCGCAGCGTTTCAATTGATCGTACGGATGTTCGGGGCAATGGCGATTCGCGTGGGTGAATCGCATTTGACACGTTGGAGCTGAACAGATGAATGGGCGTTCGCCGGTGTGCAGCCGCTGGTGGGTTTTCAATTGACCTGTTTGTCGAAATGGAATTGGATTATTGTTCGAAGCAAGTTGAATCGCTTGAATGAAGCGAGCTGCTCACCTGACTGTGTGAACGCACGAGTGCATCCTGGGTAATCACAAGTGTACGGTCGTTCGCCTGAAAACAAACTCGAATTATAATCTTGCGTGAAAAACAGCCGCCTTGGAGGAGACCAACAGGTCAGTGTCATCCGCAATGTCGATCCGATGGTGCTCGTGTTTCAGATTTCAATGAGATGTCACTCTGCACCTTCGGATGATCCTTGCGTTGGCACAGCAAACAGGAGCATTGCATATGTTTATGTATTGACTCGATCGCACATGGCTGGCGAGAAACAGATGCATTCACTGAAATATTTTGGTCAACACCGAATCTCTCAGGACTGCCGCACTAATTGTTCCCATTGAATGTGAAAGCCGACGCTTTTCTCGTTTTCTTTCAAAAGCAAAATTAAACGCTGTCGCAAGCATGATGTGGTCGGCCGGCATGAGTCCACACCAGCTATTTACGTAATAATGTAATTATTGGTTCAGCAGACAGGTGCAAGATGGATCCATTTAACAAAGAGAGGCACAAAGCATCTGACATTGTTATTGTTTTCGTTCGTCGTGAAGTTCGACCAAAACAAATGGCAGATCGAAATGGAAGCAATCGATGCACTTGGCGACAAAACTGCAACATTGCCAGCGGGCATTCAAAGCAAACATTGCAACGAAGTTTAATTGGAAAAGCAAACAATTTCGAAATTGAATGGGAAAATCGAACAAAATATGCGAAATGCGATCGAATTCGGTATTACGGTTTCTTTGTAAACAAAAGATGGCGCTTAGATTAGATTCGGCGATGTGTTTGTGTCAAAATGTCTACTCTAGAAGATATTCATGAGGATAACCTGTGTGCGTCCGTAAATGTGCCTGCAACGATTTTTCACGAGGAAAAACGCGATTGCAGTAACTACATTTTATGGCCGAAGGAGATGTTGATCCTTCAATCATAAGCGTTGTAAGTGCTTCAGAACGGGGTCTTCCTCGACGATTCTCTCGGCCGTCTTGTCCATACAAATTTAAAGCACCGCCACCACCATGACGGAA
>JANSTV010095046.1:0-20087 GCA_027564135.1 Lestremia cinerea
CTTCGCGACGGGGTTTTAATTCAACTAAAGTGAACAATGTGTTCAACCGAATACATTCTGCTTGCGCAATTGTCGAGTCAAGAGAAACGTATTCAAAGTATCAAATGTTCTTAGTTAATGCGCGGGTCAGCAACTTGATGGGACGTGCATTTTGAAAGTGTTTACGGCTCAACAGGGTGCTTGCCAACATTTGAGAGATCTGTGGAATTCTCCTCGCATTTTTGATGTAATATACAAGACCTGCGCAGGACAATTTTTCCATTCTCTCTTCAATCTCTACCTCAGCGCAATTGAAAAGAAAAATAGCATATTTCGAAAATTATGTACATGATTTTTCACAATAAAACTGCCGCGCACTTTTCGTAAACAATGAATAAATCACAATTACAAGCGACAGCATCGACTTGCCCCAGATTTGGACGTTTAAGGATTATCGGGAGCGTCAAGTCTCTTCCCCTCTCTCATCGAGAATCAAACACAAAATCCATTTATTCTTTGAATAATGTTTTATTTAATTTATTTTTATATTTTGTTTTGTTCAAAAATCATTCAATCAATCAATCCATTCAGTTATCTTTTGTCGGTGCTTTGGTGCTTCCACCAAAGGGCATTCGTTTGAAGCGACGAGTTCGAAACGCATCGAAATTTATTTACAAAAAAAAGAAGCGATTTGAGCTCCGAAATGAGCAAAAGGGATAAAATTGAAAAACAAACAATCGAAAATTAAAACAAACGAACAATTTGAAGAAGAAAATCGCAATCGCGCTCCAAAAATCGTACCTAAAATATACAAATTAAAGTGCATTCAATGGAATAATTCATCAAAACCCTGTGCCGGATGTGCGGGGCGATGCGACCGCCGAAAACCACAAGCGGGCTGTGCCCACGCCGCAGTGCTCTCGTGAAACTATCAACTAAAACCAACATAATTTATTTACACGAAGCAAAATCAACGCGCATACGCGCAACGGTGGCCCCGTCCATAGCGGCACCGTACGACTCGATCTCGCGAGTTAATTTAATTACACATAAATATACACAAAATCAAAAAAAAACATACAATTACGACTTGCCGAAAGCAATTTATTCCAATCGGACTTACGAACTAGCAACGAGAAATGTGTGAATCGACAAAAATTAAACGAAAGAGAAGAATAAAGGACAGCAGTGCCTTCCCCTCATGCCGCCGCATTAGGAATTGTAACAATAAGTATCCTTTTGAAATTGTATTTAAAATCGAACGAGCGAACGGAAGGGGAGGAACGAGAATAAATTTAAATTAACACCAATATCACAATTAAAAGCAACTAACGGAACGCGCTTGCGTCCCATTCGAAATGAAACGGAATGCGCTCGTCCACTTCTTTTGTTCAAGACGATTATCCTTTTAAAAAAAAAAAAAATATTTTAATGACATAAAAAAATTACTTCAAATTAAAAAAAAAAATGAAAATATGATTACAAAAAAGCAATTCAATGGTTCTCATTGGAGCAAATCTTGTTTTCGGCGACGAGCTGATTGTCTTTCGTGAGATCGGGCGAACTTGTCCGCGTGGCGGTGATGTCCTCATTGTGGTCCTCCTGCTGGCATCGTGATTCCCCAGCTCTAGCCTTCGTACCGTAATCATGCGTGCCGCCGACGGTGTGCCGTCGTTTGATCGATCGATTTGCGTACCGTCGATTTTTTATGTCCTGAATTTGCCGCTTTTTGTTGATGTTCTTGTCGGTCTTCTCGTCCTTTGTCAACGAGAACCGATTGTTCGACATTGACCGGTAGTTGTTGTTGTTGTTGATGTTGTTGTTGCAACAACAATCCCCTTTGTGATTCTTGTAGTTGAGCGACAGCGAGCGATTCAACTTGGTTGCCTTTCGTTCGAGGGTCGTCAGGATGCGATTCATTTCGCGAATCATCTCACGATCGATGCGAATTGTCGACGAGCATTTCTCCATGGGGTTGCTGGTGGTGGAGGTGTCGGTGTCGTCTGATGATACGGAGCTCGGAGCTTTCACCACTGGCATAGTGACGCCAACGTTCTCTTGGCTGCTGTGGCTCTGCGACGATGACAGAACGTCCGTGGGCGACGATGACAGAATTTCTGTGGGCGACGTAGTCGGCGAGGTGGAAGACTGCGAGTACAGACGATTGGCGATGCTGTAGCGAGTGCTGGACGGCAGGTTGTACGCTTGAACTCGAATCGGTTTCGACCGCGGCTGGATGAGTGGTCGCTCCGGTGACTCGTCAGCGTATGGAATATTCTCTCCGCCCAACGTCAATGGTTGCAGTCGCTCCACGGCCGTGTGCTTGCCGCTCGTCGGGACATTGTTCGTGTTGGTGTTTGTCTCCGATGCCGTGTCCACGTCGTCGTTCCGATCCGTTTCAAGTGACGAATTGCGCAGTGACCGCAATTTATCGTCCAGCGCTAATGTCACTGTTGTAAGAGACATTGATCCTGTAAGGGAATTGCAACGAAACATTTAATCATCGAGTCGCATTTGAGCGTGCAGCAATTCGAAAAAAATCATGCAGTTTTGGTGAGGTTAGTCAGTGAACGGTTAGGCAACTACTCGAAACGGGTTAGTATTGAGAAAACGCAAACACACACACACACACATTGGTCATGATTAGTCTTGATTAGTGTAAGAGTGGCTTTCAATGTGAACGCTATCGCAGGCGGGACGTGCGACGAGCGGTCGGTTTGGGTGCGCGCTAGTCGCGCTTCCTTTGTGCTTCTCACTCGAAATTACGTTAAACCAAAGTGGAATAATTTTGATTGTCAATGGAAATACCTCAGGCCAGTGAATTGTTTTAGGACGTGTGCTTTGCAATGAATTTCTATTCAGACCAAGACCAAACACTTTGTTTTGGCCGTGCGAATACCAACAAACACCTTGCCGACACCAAAATGAAAAACACAATCAAAATTCAGATTTTTTTTTTTTGTTTTGAAAGAAAAAAAAAACAACAGAAATTAATTTCAACAAAATCCAACAGAAACAAAACTGAACGATTGAACTTGTGGAAGTGGAGGAATTTTGATTGAAAATGATCGAAGACCGTCCAATGTTGTGACGGCGAATGGCTTACCGTTGTCCGTGAATGCGCTTTCATTGGACTCATCCTCCGATAATCTGGCCTTCGTTCCGTCGTCATTCACCAAATCTCGCAGCACAACGTTCGGATGTGACAGCTTCTGCTGTTCCTTCGACTCAGCGGACTGCAATGAAAAAGAAACCGCGTTGAAGCATTCCATTTTGAGGCGAACGCATCGCTAGACCTACCGTGCTGCTGTCCAAAGACAGCGTGTCTGGCGTCAGCGAAGATATCGTGCTTTTTCGGTGGGAATTCTTTCTCATTTTGCGACTTGTAGCCGCCTGCACGAATTTCGACACAAAACGAGCACTTTCGCGTTGCTCTTTCAATGCTGTAACGGAAGCGATCGTTAGATCTCGCTCTGCTAATCGGACCGGGGTTCTTGTCTTACGCTCGATTTTCGAAACATTGTCCAATAGCAAGTTGGTTTGTATCTCAGGCGGACTCACTGAAGCGTATTCGGGTGCTTCTGTCGACGCCGGCATCGGTCCATTTTCGAAGAAGTAATCGTACTGCAAACGGAAAGGAATGAGAATGCGCTCAACATTCAATTGCGACGCGTGGACTTACATGCGAAACAAGAGCTTCCACGATGCGGCACTGATGTTTCATGTCTTTGACGACCGTTTCAAGCGTTTCGTTCGATGTGCGCACAACCGACGGGCCAAAAATGATGGCCAAGTTTTTCGGTTCCATCAAATTTACGTGACAGTTCTGGCTGACCAAGCTCAGATGGCGCATCAGGTACTTGAGCGTTTCGAACGAGTACGGAGGCAGGCGACCGAGCAGCGATTGCAGGCCCATTAACCTTTTTGCGGAAAATAATGGAGGTTAGTCGACTTCACAGCAGGCATACGTCGGACGTCTCCTAGCTTACCGTGACTGGCCACTCTCTTTGTCAGCGTCGATGAAGCAATTGTACATTTCGTTGGGAAGCAGAGCATCGGGCAGACTGCGAATGAATAGCTTGAGCAAACTGGAAACCACGTTGACGTCCTCCCACCGGGGATCGCTTAGGGTCGTGTCGTCGAATCCGCGATTCACTTGTTCGGTCAGAGCAGATATGGCGGCCGTGTTGCCGGGTATCCGATAGATTCCGACGACGCCAAGACCCCGCGATTCCACGATTTGGATGCAACGAGCAACGATGAACGGCAGATGTTCGTTCTCCTCCAACTGAAAGAGAAAACAGGTCAGAGTTCAGCGCACAGCAATGGAGCTGCGATGAAACATACCATTGGACACTGAGCCAAGGGGACGCCTATCGATGCGCCTTCCGGTAATTGCACATAGTTTGAGTTCGGCGAACTTGGTTGGCCTTGAATTTTTCGGAATTGCCGGGCGACCAGTCCCTTCCACGTCCGGGACTTGGGTGAGCCGATTTCCTTGTCCGACGTTTCCTTCGAGCTCGTTGAGATGTTGGTGAGTTGTGGCGTCTTTCGGCTCTTTGTCACTGGAGACTGTCCCGACGGTGATCTTGAGCCCAGATATTTCCGAACCGACTTTGAAGGCGGCAACGGAGAAACATCTTCGTTCACACCGGTTTGTTGCGTTTGAATGGTCTGCGTGGCCGCAACGCGTTGTGGCTCCGCTGTTTGAGTACCATACTTTGAGGAATATTCCTGGAAATATCGATTTGAATCACAATTGTTGCACGAATGGTGACGGAGGGCTTGACTCACCACGTTGTTGGTAGCTTCCAATGAGGAAGCTTTGCGCAGTGTTTCCATCCACAGTTTCATATCTTGATGGCTGTCGGCTTGGATGAGCAGTTCGGTGCCGAACACCAAGTTGGAGGAGGAGGACGATGACGACGACGTTGGTTGTGCTTGCATCGTGGTTATGTTCGATACGGAGCTTGTGGCGTGCAGCGGAGCTGACGACAATTTGAAAACATGCTTGCGTTTCGTGTAGTTCCCCTCGGTCACGTGAAATGTGCGCAAATCAATGATGCCTGATGGCTCGGGACTCTGGAGGAAAGAAAAAATTAAATTCGAATTAAAAACGGCATTCAAAACTCTATTCGAAGTCAGCTCAAGCAAATCTGCAAATCTTGAACCTCCTCACTCCGTCGAACTACTGAAGTATCGTTTCAGCTGACACGCATTGAATGCTCTTTTTCAAAAGATCGTCGACTCTTATCGCCGCAACCGATGATTTACCTCTTCCAGCATTTCCGCTACTCACAAATGCATGAGGCGTCGTCTGTTTGCCGAGAGATTGTTATCGACGCGATGACAGATAAGACGACATGAGATCAAATTTGATCTAGTCAAAATTGCGCCTCCACGGACCCGGGCACGAGGTCCGACTGAGAGGTTTTTGGGCTCGTATTGGTGCTTTGGAGCAAACACGATGAAAATCATTTCGATTCTCGGCCGATTTCACTTGTTCAGCCCAAGCAATCATGCGCTGCTGGAAGCGAAAACTCATTTCGATTTTTCTTTGAATCCAAAATGGAACTCATTTCGTTCGCACAATGAAAATGAAATCGATGCGCTTTGCTCGCTCGAAATGGGTTTCAATCGATTTGCGAGACTGTGTCCATTGAGGAAGGCACACAACCACATTTAGAACTGATGGATGGCGTTTGCTGGGTGAAATCGCAATTGTTTGATCGATAAAACGAACGAAAGCCCGTTTCGGTTGACTTTTGTTCGATTGCATTGTGTTCCTTCTGGGCTTTTCGGGGAAGAAGTCCTTTCAGAAGGGAATCTCGAGTCGAAAAGTAGAAAAAATGTCGAATTTCAACTACCAACGACCGTTTGAGAAGCCATTGGCGCATCTTGGATTGGACGATTGGCATGGACGGAGGAACCAACTGTGCAATGCGGCTGGAGCTCGGCGGATGGACGCTTTAGACTTGCGGCAGACGGCCAGAGATTTAAGAAATGAGACGACCATTCAAACGCATTGGGACACGCACCACAACAACAGCCGTTTGACCGATCGGTGAGTAGACGAAACTTCGGGACTCGCACGACAATTGACTGGCCACAATTTTCAGGGTGGCTGAGTTGGACCGTTGGCGGGAAGTGATGTTAGCCTGCATGCAGCGATTGTCCCAGGAAACGAATGTGCTTCGTCACGAAAAGAACACCACTGAATCGGAGTTGGAAGCTCTGCAAGTCCCGTTAACTGTCGTCATGGAATGCCTGACGCAACGGGACCAACGCTTGGAGCCAGAACTGACACACGACGATGTCGATGTCGAGTTGAAAAGTGAGCTGTCGGTGGTCGAGACCAACCAGAAAATGCTGCGCGATCAAAGTCAGGCTGCTTGGGAAAAGCTGAATCAATTGAATGACATCAGAGCATTGGTCGACTTGGAGATTGGCAACAAAACGTGTGCCCGCGACGTTGACGCCAAACAGTTGGCTATCAACAAGGACTGCTCGAACATTTCCTACAAAACGGAGCCAATGCGCGTCCCGCAAAAGTAAGAAGAACAACTCTCGATAGAGCGTGCCATTCACGATCGATTCTCAGTTCCAGCACATATCCGGGATGGCTCGACCATTCCAGACGGATCAAGCAGAAGGCCGACGAGGAACTGAACGAATCGTACGCGATGCGTGAGTCGCTTTTCGTGTGTCGCGAGAAATCCCGAAATATTCTCCTAGCGCAACAAGATCGCACTGAACAACTGATTCGGAAGCGAATATTTGAGACGCAGCGCTCGCGGAATGAGGTCGAATGGCAGTTGATGAAGGTGAGCACGTCGACCGAGTGGGTTGATTCCAAACTCATTTGAATATTCCCTCCAAATAGACGCAGAACGAAATGGAAAAAGTGCTGAAGGAAATTCAGGCCCTCGAACGGGCATTGGTGGAGAACATGGCCGCTCTGAAGCTGGTAGAAACGCGTTTGGAAAACCGTTGTCAGCGCCCTGGCATGGAGCTATGTCTGGACAGCGTGAATGAAGGCCTCTGCGAAGAGGCGAAACAGTTGCATCAAATGCGTCTGCAACTCATTGAGAAGCTCAACAGTGCGAAAGCGATTTACAGCGCGTTGGAAGGACAAGCTGCCCGACTCGATGAGGATTTGGGGAACAAACAGCACTCACTCATGACCGACATTCGAACGCTCGACTTGAGGGCCAGACTCCGAGGAGAGTCCGAAGACCCGTCGACGATGCAGTTCAACCGAAACATTCAACTCACTGCGATGAAAGAGCAAATGCCGAGGCATTGACAAAGGTCGTCATGCGCCGAAATTGACTCACTAGCACTGCCGCAATTCGAATTCTGTCGAATTGGCTTACTCAATGCTTAACTTTATTGCAATTGTTTATCGGAAAAATCAATAAAATAATTCTTCGCACAGAGCAAACCGATTGCAGCCATAAAGCACGGTATTCCTAGACATTTGCGACGGTCGTCAAAGGGGAGTCGCCCTTTTTGCATTATGAATAATGTAGTCTCCTACCTGCCGTCGACCGGACAAAGAGCAAAACGAGAATCTGCCCGTCCCCTAACAGCTGACAGAGGACAAACGGTTACTTTTCGATCATCGAATGGGGCCAGCCGAACCAAGAGCTTCTCAGAGGACCTCTAAATTCGGACCAATCCAATGAAGAGATCAATGCGAATTACGTGAGCCCTGTTGGGTCGAGGTAGCCGTCGAACCCGTCCGTCTCGATGAGTCGTTGGACATGAGTTTGCGATTAATTTTTAAGACATTTAATCTCATTTCGGGCGATCGTAATTGATCGTTAGACGATCTAAAATGTGAAATGGGTCCGTAAAAGATGGAATTGCGCATGAATCAAGCACATTTGCTTCCGGTCAAAGCGTCGCACGGACGACGCGCAATTGGGGAAATCTACCGATTTGTATGCACAGCACATCGGCACGATCGATGGCAGACTTCATTCAACCATTTCTGGAATTGTTAAAGTCAAAGCGTCGCGCAAATAATCCAATCCAATCGAACGCACTGATTTTGGTGAACGTTTGAATTTACGTTTGGGATGGACGCAACGGCATCCAATGAATTTCAATGTGAGTGGATTCGTTTCGAGTGGCCGATCGGAATGTGGAAAAGCACTTTGACCATTCGGTCGGAACAAGCCAGTCGATCGATCGCGTATGATCGATTCGATTCGATGTCGAACGACGCAAAATTGTCGTCGCAATTCGAAATTGTGAAACTGAAAATATGATTAATAATCAATTCGCATTGAAATATGCAAAGTCGCAATGCATTCATCAAATCGGAATGCAAATAGTGTGTTGCTGCTGCGAACGCGGTGTTGTTTGAAACAAATCAATTTTTCAAAGTTTCCAAGGCACGTTCTCAGCGAGCCGATTCTGTCGTCTTATTGATCAACTGAACGATTGATCAATCAACCAATTAGTCGATTGATCTGGAGAGATGTGTGTCATTCTGTCGTCGTCGCTCTGGTAAATTCCGATGAATCGATTGAACGTACCCAAGATCCCGTGGAACCCCAACGCCGTAAGCCCTTCTTGAGCAATCCATGCGCGCCCCAATTGGAAATGCAGCCACTGATGCGCGCGTCACTTTTTCGATTGTTATTGATCGAATGGAATGTTTCAAACCACATAATTCGTTTCACTCAGGCGCGGTGGTTAGCGAATCGGGCAGCAAAAGCAATGCCACGCTATGCAGTCAGCCGATTGAGCAAATGCGTTTGTAATTCACTTTTAATTTCGCTAAACATATTTATCCCATCGCATCAGCGCCGACGACACACTCATAAAACGGTCGAAACCAAAACGAAACACAAAATGCACGCACAGCCGTCAAGACGATCCAGCAGCGTTGCACAAACGCTAACAACTAAACCGGGGCCAACCGATGAGATCCGAACTATGGCCGAGAAATCGCAGATGTTCACTTCTGGATCACACCAAGACTGCACAACCGTCGTTTCACGATGCGTCGTCGCTGGCTGACTGGCTGGCTGTGACTGTTCGGTTGGATAATAAATCACAGACGGGGAATTCAGTTTCGAGCTAATCGTCGATTAATTGCATTCGCCGGTTGGAAAAACTGGTACAATTTAAATCAAATCCCATCGAATGCGGCTCGGATGCCGTGGAGCATTTTGTGGAAATTATCTCTGGTGCACAAACACAAACAGAAGCATACACTGACTCGTTCGCAGCTGCATCAATCATGTGGGCTTTGATCGCTGCGCGACCCACAATAACCGTTTCGACCGAATTCAATTTTCGTTCAGCGCCGTCGACGATGGCACACAATGATTTTTTTTTTTTGATTAAATTCGTTTATTTGCGAAAATCACAAAATGAAAATTCATGTTCGACTTGCTCGGACTCAACGCCACTTTCACTCGGTGCGCGCCGAACAATGAACCCAATTCACCAGCATTCGACTGTGACTGCGTTTATTGATTTCGAATACTTTTGTTCTCTTTGATATCAACTTGGAATCTGACGATGCGCTCTGACTTGAATTACGTTAAATAATGCACAAGCAATAATCGAAAATCACTTAAATCTCACGTCACTAATGGCCGTTGCCGATTAATTACAGTGATTCGCATCAATTCGATGCTCACTGTTGGCTTAATTAGTTGAGCAATAGAGTCAATCGTGTTTGTGTGTTTGATAATGAATAATGTTATCGCTCAAGTCCTTGACAAGTGGCCTGCATTCGTCTTCTTGCTACGAACTGTCAAATGCTCATTCATAAAACGCGCACACGCACTAACAAGGCGCAGTTTTCTACGTTTGGAAAAATCATCGATTGTTGTTGTTGTAAGTTTACTTTTCGCACAAACAATCGAAACAATAAAAAAAATTGGAATCAAATCGAATAGAACGGGGAAGTCGGAATCGAAGAGGCGAAAAAAACCGAAACCGAAAAGGTGAAAATTCAACAAAACACGTAAAGCCCAGTCGAAGCAATTAGCTCAACGGTTTGACGAACACTGAATGCGCCATGTGTCTGAGAGCGATTCAATGGTTGTCGATGACGATGACGACGACGACGGTGATGACGAAGATGAGGTCCCGCAGCCGTAAGTAGGTAGAAATTGTGATTGTACCTACGAGTCGTTGTCGTTTGTTCGTTCGTTTGCTGCGTCGTTCGGTCGGTCGGCCGGTTGTTGACTCGATCGTCATTTGTGCGGAAAAGAATTATTGGGTTCCAGCCAGACGACCAGCGATGGCATAACAATTGAAAAGTTGTTATTGAAGTAGGCAACGTTTCTACATTCAACCGAATAGGACTCGGGTTTTGTTTCCTTTTCGTTCCAGTGCATTCGTTTACCATTCGGCTGATCGTCGTATCGAATTCATGCGCACCCAAATACACATCCAAGCCATTGTGGATGCATCTTTGGTTTTCGAATTTGTTATTAAGCAGTTTTATAGTCGCAGTCGTCGTCGTCCTATTATTTATTATGGTTATGGGCTGTGATCTTCAATCGGTTGCTTTTCATAATGATTTCGAGCCACTGCCGACTTCTTTCCTCTTGTTTGTTATTCGGCGTGAATGTGTTCTCGCTCGCATTGCCATCCCGTTTGGCTCCGGTCGAGGGATTTAAATGCAATGATTGCATTAAGCCGGGACTTTATCAAATTCTCTTGTCGATGACGATGATTGGTATTTTAGATCGGCATTTCAATGCGGCTTGAATTTCAGATAAAGTTTTCTTGATTGTTCGACTGGCTGGATCGAGCTATTGCATCGAAATGCCTGTGTGTTTGAATCTCCTCTGTAACTGCAAACGAGATCTCGTGGATGTCCAGCCACACAGTTGACGTTCAATGATTTGTCGCTGGGAGACTCGCAGGGGCGGACACTGATACTAATCACTGAGACCTGGACTCATTCAATGCGTCAAACGATCCATCGGCAGGTGGAAACAGAATTCTAGAAGGTCTACGAGTCGGTTGTAAGTGATTTGCGCTTTACGGCGATTAACCCGTTCACTCGAGTGAATTCATTACGAGGGCGACTTCGTTAATTACGAATTTCGCAAATCATTTTCGTTTTCATTACGTTTTGCAAGAAAATGAAACAAAAGAAAAATAAAATCCAAATCGATGGCACAAAACCAATGTGCTGGAACACAATCGACCGAATCATAAATGGAAGTTACGAAAGCGAATCGCGCACTGCGCACCGCGCACTTCAAACGATCACTTAATTATTTGTCGATATCGATGCGGCAAGGCCTGTGCGGTTCCTATGCATTTGGTGGCGCGGGAGGCAAAGCAACGTAGACATATATTGGCTCGGTCGACTCGCCGCAAGATTGTATCGTGGCTGAATTGAGTTGCACTGAGTCTTGACGCGGCAGTTCCCAGCTAAATTTGCTTGTTTTTTGCTGGTCGACTAGTCTTGACTTGGCCATTCAGGAATGGCAATCGAGTGTGCACTCGCCGTGGAAGAGATCGCAAAGCGGAAAAGAGGAAAAAAAAGTCTGAAATATTTGATGGCCTACGTCCGTTTGAGTTGCAATCAATTGTTATGTTGCAACCACTGCTGGCCATCGCAGCGACATTCACATCGAATATCATTCTGATAATTTATTCGAAGCGATTATCCTGGTTGCTGTCAGATGGGGATCGGAGATCGGAGTACAAGGTCTCAGCCGACCACAATAACGGCAATAATTGTGCTTGATATGTGATCTTTAGGCAAATAGCGATGCCCGACCAATGCTTGATCAACGTCAACGCCGAGAGTGACTCCTTCGAGAACCTTCCCGCTCTTTCGGGCCACTCCGAGTTTGCTGCCATGCCAGAACTCAGTCGACGATAATCTTTCGACGTTGCGATAACCAAAATCATAAAATTTCCAGACACGAATCCACTCTGCTGAACGCAACCGTCAACACACACACACTTGCCGTCAACGGTTGATTGAAACCTCAACGAGGAATAATTGGAAAACAATGTTTTTCATCGCATCGTCGGAATGGCGCAAATGTTCCATCACCTCTTTTTCAGTTGGCATTTTTGTTGTCGGTTGCATTCATGCCAAATAGATAATCACATTAATTTTCAAAAGTCAATAATTTCCATAGAGAAAGAGAGAGAAAGAGAGAGAACAACAATAGGCCAGCTTGGACGTACCGCCGCTGTCTTTTTCGTATCGATTCGTTCAAACAACTGAAATCAGAAAGCGTTGCAATTAATAATTAACAATCGGTGTTTGCCGCGGCGCGCACCACACACATTTATCAATGGGCAGCAATTCAATTTGGCGCTATCGATTTGTTTTTCTGCATTTTTTTCCGGATCGAAAATCGATGTAACGGAATGCACCGTCTCGGCCATTGCCGTGTAACGCACTTCGATTTTCTTCGATGGAACCATCGATCGACTGATGAAACCTCGGTTTCGGACGTCGACTCGAACCGTATTACAGACGCGACATTTCTGCTGGTTTCCGCCATTTATTCCGGGCTAATCACGATGTTGTTTCCAAATTTGGAAAAAACAAAGCAATCAGCAAATTAAATCACAGATCGACACAGCGGCTGGCGATAAATTGGGCAAAACGATAGTTTTGGGAGTCGCTGGGCCGTCCAGAGCGATCACGTGGGGTTAATGGCACCACTCGCTCGCTTGAAAATTCCATCTAAATTGGACTTACTTCGTAAGCGCATGCCCGCAAACACGAACATATTCTAAAAGTCTTCAACCAAAAGCAACGATTGTGAATGGTTAAAGTGTCATTTCCCGAATGAAAGCGGGCGGCAAAACAGTCAAACGCCCGCTGGGTAGGCATGACCGATGCGAAAAAGAAAAATCACAACTTACTTGATTCGATTTGCCTTCGCGATGCAGCGTCATCTTCAGCTTGTGACCCCGCAGCTCGGTCGAGATCGTCCGCCACGATCGATCCGGAGATCGTTTGCCGTCGATGAAAGTGATTTTCAGATGTAATTCTCCTTCCATTGTCACCGGTGTGCTGGAGTCTGCCGGAGTCTCACGCAAATAGGACAATGCCTTTGTCTTGCTGCCAGTCGTGCTGCATTGATGCGAACACGCAACCGTCGATGGACGAAAACAAAAGAAACGGGAAAATGAAAACGAATAAGAATAATGAATTAATGTTTTCGCAACTGCTACAAAACGAAGAATTACTGCCGACGGGTCGTCACTGGAGCGACAGTTGTCGAAGCGATTCCGCAATGAGCGATGCGCACAATGTTATTGTTATGTAAAGACACAATTAGTTGAATTATTAATTTTCACTTTTCCGGTTTCGCATCGACACTTGCGTCCCATGCGGCACATGCATCTGAATTCAAATAGTTATGCCGTTTGAAATGCCAACGCCGAAGACCCCGACAGGCCTTGGAAGGTAGTGGATTAAAGTTCGGTTTGATGATTGATCATTGGGCGAGATGAAATGAAAGCATGATCGCATGTCGGATGGAACTCCAAACTGAGCAACAGCGAGCCACTGCGAAAACAAACACTGAGCTACAAGCCAAACGCACTGCTATTCACGGCCAACCCCTTGACGACTCACTTTCCTTCGAGCGCGCAGCCTGATGCGCACGTGAAAAAATCAGACCGTCAAATCGAATGAGCTCGATCGAGCACACACAGCCCGTCAATTAGCAGCTTACGAACGATACTGGTTTCAATTTGTTGCAACTGAATTCGAAGGCGATTCAATTCCGATCGATTGTTTGTCTTTCCAAAACGGAATGAAACGGTTGTGCGTGCTTCATGATAACCGCCATTTTCAAATTGAATAATCGATGTTCGACCGTAGTCCAGTCAATGCAGCTCATGAATTTCAAACATCGAAAATGTTTCAAGCAAATGACGATCGATTGCGCGTAATTCGAGTGGCAATGAGTGAGGCTCGTTTTGAATTGGGACGAATATGTGAGGTCGTCACAGAAAGATCGCAGCAAAGCCAGCAAAGCAACTGAACAACAGCGAATGCGAAACAGCCAGCGAATACTGTTTGCTTGCAGTCGAACCTGGAAGATCTCGTGAGATACGGAAAGAAGGTCCCTCCCGTCGTGGTGTTCTCGGACATTGACGGCGATGGTGAAGCTGGTGGTAGACTAACATCGGGTGGGTTTTCTTCGAATATTTTTCGCAATGGTTGAATGTCGGCCGTCAGACGAGGACGACGCCATGGGCGATAGGCACTTGATTTCGATTGTGGAGAGAATTGCATGAATCCATCATCGAGAATATTTGACTTATTCAACAGTTCAGACGAATCTCACGTCGGACTCACCTTTTGAGCAGCTGCGCAACGGTCAAATCGGTCTCAGGAGTGTACACTGGGGCCGAGCTGGGGCTGTTGTCCATGTCGCTGTCGGCCTGCAGGGAGTTATCGTTGGCCGTTGCTCGCAGGTAGGAGACTCGTCGCATTGGCCGGTCGTCATCTTCGGCTATGCTGGCGACCTTTTGTCGTCGGATGACCAGCGCAGAATCTGTTTGATTAGAGAGCAAAAGTTAGCGAAAAAACTCAAAAACTCGAAACGAGGGTTCATTCCACGGGAATGCAAACGTGGCCAATTGAGTTAGTTTCGGGCATTAAGCAAGCTGTTAGTCGGACGACACAATATTTTGTTGTCAAATAGTCAATAATTAATTTTCAATTCCCGCAAGCGGATGAACGGGACTGTTACTAAGATGATGATGTTTGTTAGTAGTCATTCGACTCAGTCGGCGGCACTTCATCGGCGGGACGAAATCTTCCCACTTGTCGGTATGACTCGCTCGTAACTGTGTCCAATCAGAACGCACGAATTCCGGAGAAAACCACACCGACCTTTGTTCATTTCGAAGTGCTACCATTTTTGCAAACGCCCAAAGGTATACTACAAAACGAACGAGCAAGTCGAGACCGCACAGACGAATGCCGCCAAAGTTATTTGGAAACGAGTTGACACAGTGAAAGATGAAGAGAGAGAATTTGTTAACGATCGACTCGGGAACATCTAACAGGAAAGAGGGCAAGCTTAGATTGTTCATTTTTGTGGACCTGGTATCATCAAGGTGGTAGGTCGCACTGGCGGCGTAGCTGGGTGAACGAAGTCAAATGACTTCATCTCGGTGTCTCTGTCGAGGGACATTGTGGTCGAGGTGGTCGTTATGACAATCTCCATTTTCGATTGGCGTTGTTGTTGTTGCTGCTCCAAATCCATGGGCTCAGCACTGTCCCCAACATTTCCAAAGTCGAATGCACTGGCGGAATCGTCATCGCGCCCATAATCCGAAGCTAAGCCTCCGGTTATAATAGTTTGATTGCGATAAGCCATTTTCATTTCTCTGAGCGCTTCTTGACTCTGCTGCACGCTTGAATCTCTAACTTCTGGTCGGCATTTTCGTTTTTTTTTTCAATTCATTTTTTGATTTGATTCAAAAATTGTTTTTTTTTTTTTAAATTTGGATCAATCAGAAAAAACAAGAAAACGAACGCGAAGCGTTATAAAAATGATAAGAAAAGCGAAATTGAAACAAAAGAAAAATTGAAAGACCATTCCAATTGGGACGGTCGCAGAGTCCAATGGACCTCGAAAGGGCTCATTCATACCTGGTGCGCCGAGTTGCTTGACAGCCTCCAAGTAAGATTTCTGTCGCGATGGCTTCCTTCTGTTGTCGTTTTCGTACGGACTCTGATACTTGTCGAGGCGCTCGTAATCGGTGTGCGATGAGTCGGCGGACAGCGATCGTACGCGCTCACTTCGGCTGTACAAGTCCGACGATTCAATGCTGCTGGCCCGATCGTTTTCATCTGAAATGATTGATGACATTCGATTAGCTGGCTGGCTGCTGACTCGCGGAGTCGCTCCCACGATAATGCTATGCCATTGCGTGGTGCGCCGCATTCTCATTCCAGATTGAAGTTAGCTGTGAGAATTTATCGAAGGGTTAGCCGGCTGGTGTTGGTTGTCACGGGGCTGTTAGTCAAGCGAACCATATTTACACATTGTTTATGCGCTGGGACGTGATTGGAAGGTGCTTAGGGGTGGGGGAGGTGGAAGGATGTCTTGCACTGAAATCTTGACAGAAATAGTATAGACACGAAACTGTATAAATCGTTCACTTGTGTGTGTGTTTGTATGTGTTTCCGTGTATATGAGTGTGTTTGTCTGTGTGTGTATGTGGATGTGTATGTGTGCGATGTGAAATGTTATTACAATACAAATGACAACGATTTCGGACAAACACTGTTGCACAATTTCCAAACCTTTTTTCACAATTTTGATTCGTGTAAATATGTTTAGAATGGGCAGACGCTGAAAGCCGCCTGTCATCCACCAACCGCAACGGAAAGAATTCAAATAAACATTTTGTCATTTTGCTGTCTTGGTGATTTGTTTTTGTGATAAAAATAATGCTGGGATCAAGTGGGAAGCGTGTCAGAGCTCCGAAAGGGACACTCTGACAAGCCGAACCATGATTGATCCCACTGTGATTGTCTGATTGCGACGCTCATCGACCTTTGAAACGAAGAACTCACCTGACAGCCGTCGCCAATCGCCAGACTCAGCCTTCAGTTCAAACTCCTTGCGTCGATAAGCCACATTCGGCATAGCCCGTTTCGTGTTCAATCTGAAATTAACAAGGTTCCTCTTTAGCTTCCGGCAACTCTCGTGGCTTTTGCGCCAATTCAGCACTCACCGACTCAGCTCACTCTTGTAAAGAGAAGTCCGATCGACCGAGCTCCCATCAGGCGACAGAGGTCTTCCGGACTCGAATAGTTTCGTACGTTCAGAGACCAGCTGCAATCCTTGCGTCGGCGGAATAACTGTGCTGCGGCTAGAAAGAAGAGTTGAAATCAGCGAATGAACCTCAAGCAGACTTGCCGTTAACTCACCAGATCTCCTCTGCTGAGTCGCCGGAGATTTGTGACGCGGAGCCCGACTGTTGAGCGGAGGTCGGTGTCGGTGAGGTGCCATTGTAGAACTGCTCACGCGCCAAGTGATTGGCCAAGCGGTGAGGAGGCAGATTGTTCGTCGACTTTTGTTGCAGTGGCATCACATTGCCCTGGATCGGACCCGGCGACTGCACCCTTTTCTGCAGAGCTTCGTCGTTGGACGAACAGTCCGAGGCATTCGATATGATTGTCGATGTGCTGTTTTCATTGTTGATTGGCTCTTTCACAACAGATGCCCGCTTCGAGTCGAATTCAGGTGGTGGCCAAACCGGCTTCTGCAGCCGATTCGGTCGGGCGTAGAACTCTCTATGATGCACGATGGCTGCTGAAAGAATGGAGTTTTGCGGACCTCTAATGGTTTCGGTTTGAAATTTCAACTTACGTTTGTCGCCAGCCGCCGCTCCGGCCTCGGGCCACTTTCCAGCATTGGACAATACCGGCGATAATGCCGGCTGAAATTTGCCCACTTGCTGGCCTTCCTGCGTGAGTCCTCGTCTCAAGAACTCCTCCTTCTGTTCGAAGCTCTTACGCAGACGAGTCATTATTGCCATGTCACCCACGTCACTGGTCAGCGTCGATCCCGATTCATACGAGCCGATCGATGACGCCACCGAATGGGCCGATGCCGATGATTCACGTCGATCAATTGGCGTCAAGTGCATCATGTGCGAGTCGTATAATGGCGACGACCCCAGTCCCTCGCGTCGTTGCACAGCCCCATTGCCACTCACGTCAAAGGGAGCAGGGGCCGACAGACTGCCGTAGTTCGACTGTAGACCGATCTGCCCATTTCCAAGACTGGTCGCAATCGCAAAATGCGTCTGAGGAACTTCGTCACCTCGTCGTCGTTGATCGCTGGCCATTTGCGGTTCGGGATGATTACCGCGATAGTAGTTGTACGGCTCGGCGTAGATGGTCTCACTGAAAGACGACGAAATGAATAAACCACTCGATCCACCGAATGTAAACAGAATGATGGAGTGCGCAAGTGCTCTTCAAAATTTTTCAAAAGCAATTAAGCGCAAACGCAAGAAAAGAACTTCTGGCGAGTGTTTTCGGATGAATGCCATGAATTGTTTTCAGCCATCACTCGAGAATGACACAAAGTGGCCACGAATGACAAGACGGAAGGATGAAAAAGCGAGAACCAAACTTTGGATTGGTGCATTCGATTAGAAGAAAGCGCATTTGTGGTGGGCTTCGTTCTCGAAGTTTTCAGTTAACATTTTATTGGTTTTTCTTTGTGTGGCTTTGCTTCCCTTTGGAATGCGCCGATTGTTTGCTCTCGGCCATGCAAATTGGCGGAATTGACGGGGCCTATCGCGTAAATTAATTAATCGAACCGAACCTATTTGATGCGCCATTCAAGTGATTCTCCTTCGGTTTGGCGTACAATTGCTGGTCACGCTGCGTACTACTGCTCAATTGATTTTGACGCTGCGATTGGGCTGGATGTGGCGGTCCATTGTTTACACCGAATTGCGCTGATCCAATCTCCTTTGGAGTTAATGCAACAGTCGGATACTGTTTTGGTCGCTGAACATTCGATTCGGGATTATGAGCGGTCTCGCTAAAAAACTGCAATGAAACGAACTCGTTAGTGCCATTGCCAGTGGTGGCAGTGTGCAACTGAAGTAATTACCGTTTGCAAAATATCACATTCTTTTGGTACAACTTGAAGTGTCAAAGTGGTTGGCGCCTGTTGGATGGCGGTCACAACACGATTATACGGCGTCCCCGCAACCGGCATGCCGTTTACCGATAATAGGCGATCGCCTGTTTCTAGTCCGGCCAGATGAGCTGGACCGTATGGACGCACCTCCTTAACAAACACCGTGTCCATTGGTTGAGTCAAATTCAGGGCACCGGCCAGAGCTATGTGGTCCGGTATTGTTGATTCCTGGCGGAGAAATGGCAATTCGAAGGCAATTAGACTTCGGCATCAATTTCGAAATCTGGAGCTCTGTAAGTTCAATACAGACACGAATTACGGTATGGCTCCGTAACGAATCCGCGTGATCAGTTGACGTCTCTGACCAAAACTGAGTGCGTGGATTCGTTCCGAAACGATACCATATTCCGTGTTCACGTTGAACTGACATATCTCTGCTTTTTTCCATTCCAAATTGAATTTTACGACATTTTATCTGATTCGTAATGAATCACTGAGGCAACTTTGCGCCGGCGTACTTACTGTGCATGATTCCGGTGGATAAACAATGAAATGGCGCAGAGTAAAGCCGAAGCCATGGCCATCTTTACGATGAATTATTAGTGTCTTCGGTCCGAATACCTGCAATAAGTCAAAAGAAGAAAGCCATTTAAATTAGAATCGTAGGTTGAGACTGTCGGGGGGATTCAATTTTCAGACAGATAGCCTGTTCTCCCTTTCCCTTCGCCTTTTAAACGCTCGACATCAATTCGCGGAAAATTGAATGTTGCATCGAATGAACGTTCGTCGGAGAGTTGGAATGGTAATTGAATTTAATAAAAACCTTTCGATCATTCTCTTGAATCCGGCACATTGAAGCGTGCAATTGAGCTCGCTCGTATCGAATGGGACGTACCCACAAATCGTGCACTTGGAAATTACACAGCAATTGCGGAATGACAATATCATAATGATAATGACAGTGACATCAATGCCATCAACGAAGACGCCCTGCACCGCACCGGACCGACAACAATAACAACGTGCAATCAATTTACTTCGGAATAAAATTATTTGAATAAAAGAACATCCGAATGCTTTTCATGCGATGGGAAATGCGATTGGAAATTGAACTTGCAGTGACGACTCAACTCAATTCAAGCATTCCAGTCGCTTCCAGTAGTCAGAGCTCTTTGTCAATCATGATGATCTCACGGAGGCGTTTCGGGATACACTGATCGATCGAGTTTTGAATCGATGCAGATTTTTGCCTTGTGAATATCTGAGTTTGCTTGTTATCAACCTGATTACGGCTACCATCCACGCTAGCTTCACGATCAGCAACTCATCACTCTCGATGATGCCAAAAGTACCAGCCATCTCCCTGACCGATGCTTAAAATGATAAACGGATCACGATTATGCGACAGATCGACCTTGAAAAAGTGAATTTGTTCATTGATTGCTGCCGCGACCGAGC
>JANSTV010095157.1:0-20073 GCA_027564135.1 Lestremia cinerea
ACAAACTGAATTGTTTCCTATTTGTTTTTGAAATATCGAAGATTGAAGAGAGCGCGCAGATTGTGTCGATGCGAGTTCGGATGAGATGGAATGTTTAGTTATTTATCAAAAGTATTCGAAAACAATTCGTTCGAGGTGGTCGCAACAAAAGCACCTATTCTTTCAACGTTTATTCATTTCTTTTACTGTTTATTCTCTTCTGTTCATTTTGTGGAAGACAAAAAGAACATTTGCAAAAAATATTCAAATTACGTAAATCAAACCGAACCTTTTTGGAATAACGCTAAAATCCTTTTGGTTGTTGCAAATCAAACGATTTTGCTAATGTGCTGGCGAATAGATGTTACTGATTAAATTACTATAACTATAATTCGTACAAATTCTAAATTTTAATCACATAATTTTCCATATTAATTATGTCATGAATATTCCATTATTCTTTTTTTTTCATTTCATGGATTTTTATTCAGGTGATTTGGGTTTGGTGATTTGGTTGAATTTGCTTACGTAGTTTTTACATGGATTTACTTGCCCACGTGCAAAGTATGCATATTTAGACAAGTTTTTGTATCGAATGACAATGAAAAATGAAGAAAGCAATCCAAGTTTGTTTTCATCTTTTTCTAATTTTTTTTTTCTTAGAAGAAATTTTCTACCTTTTTCTTGACAATTTTTGGTTTAAATTCAATAATTTTTGGTTCATATTCAGAAATATAGAATTAAATACACTAAATGGTCCATTGGAGAAGTCTTATAAGGAATTTTGATTGTTTTGAAAAACGAAAACAATTGTAAATTGATGCTGTTTCGAATATTGAACGTAAATGGCTGAGTGAGTTGCCATTGCCAATGCTTGGAATGAATCAGCATTCATTCTAAATTTGAATCCATCAGTAGCCTCACATCAATATGAGCACTTCACGAAAATTCTAATTAAAATTTCTAGAAAAATAAAAAACGAAAAAGGAATGTTGCCCGTTCACGTGGATTGGGTCGAAAAGCAACGCAATGCAAATGGTTCAAATCATATATCAATGATCTACTTTTGATTTGATCAGTAGTGTGATTGTTCAATGCGATTTTTCATCCAAATGGGATACATTACTGGACGAAGTTGAGATTTCATATCATTTTTTTCGTTTTGTTTGGGTTGTTGTGTATGAAATAGTACCTTAGATTTTGGACCTCAGTATGATTATGTGTAGGACGTATAAATTCAAGCAAGACAGTGATAATAATAGGCCTCTAAAGTGTATAAATATGTTTTACGTTTTCATGTTATTTAATACACTGTGTTATTCTTTTTGGTTTTTGTTCCATTTTTTTCAAACCGATTTAAACCTTGGTACGGGTTTTCTTTCCAGTGGCATTTCTCGCCAAGGCGACGAAATCAGTTTTGACGAGTAAATAAATAATTTTGGGGTAGGTTTACGGACAAGGGTATCATCACTCAGAGGTCGTGTGGTCGTTTTGATGAAATGGTTCATGTCTGATTTTTTTAAATACTGCAATCATTGCTCATTGTGCATTCACTAAATTCAATTTACATTTCAAGAGATTTTGATCCGTTTTTAAAATGTTTTCATTTTCGAACTTTGGACAACATGTCTCTTCAATATTGACTTGCATGTCAATGTAGTGCTAATGTTTTGATTAGTTTTTTTTTGTTGTTGTTGAAAAACCATTTTGAAAGAAATTCGATTTATAATTAGTAGAAAAATAGAATAGTTTTGATAAATAAATGTATTCTTGGTAGTCCGTTTTTAGGTGATCTCGAAGGTTACTTTTACTTTCAAATAAGCATTGGTCTTATCGAGAGTCTAGTAGGTTTAGTCGTGGAGAAGCTGGCAATCATTGAACCAGATTTATTGAACATTCTAGACCCAACTCAGTACTATGCTAGCAGTAATTAAGTATTATTGCTTTAAGTCAGTATTGCTTTAGTACTGTTCCCGTACTAGCTCTGTTCTATTCTAGCATAGTTCTGGTGTCCACTCAGTACTACCTAAAAATAAGAACTATTCCAATACTAATACCGAGTCAGAACAATTCCAGATCTACTCTAGAACTAAGTACACACCACGAAGAATGTGGACGATTGAATTGCCACCATCTCATCTACCACAAGCGAACCAAAAAGACTTCGCTTCCGGAACTTTTCAACAAGAGTCTACATAGATAGTTATTTGATTGCGCAAAATGATCTGTGTTTCAATTAAATTTGCAAATTTCCTTAAAAATAATGACATAATGACGTTCAGTTTGTTGCTGTAGCTATGTCAAATGCCGACCCCATTCATTCGGTCTTATTTTCCAAACTGCCAATTTGCGCGGAAGGAAGCTAAGCGAGACGGATGTGGCTAAGGTTGTTAAAGCGCGTAAGCAATGATCTGGCAGTTTAATGATGCCAAACCAATTCGATATTCCTTTACCTGTTATAATACTGGTATAATTGCCCTTAATTATTTCAATATGATTATATGACTTTTTTTACTTGTGTTTGTGTGCGTGTGATTGTGTGTGTGTGTGCGTGTGGGTATGTGTGTGTGTTTGTGCGTGTTTGTGTGTGTCTGGGTGGGTTTGTGTGGGTTTGTGCGTGTTAGAGAAGTGCGCCGATGACTTTTTTCGGCGGCTGGCGAAATTTTTTCTCCTCTCTTCGGCGGCGGCGCTTTTGGCGGACGGCCGTATCGAAATTTTCGGTGGCTGGCGAATTTTTGGCGGCGATCGGTACGGCGCACGCCGGCGCACTTCTCTAGGTGTGTTCGCTTTTCATTCGAGAGTCTCATTCACTCCATTTTTACTTCTAAATTGTTCACTAATTAATGGTTTTTATTCAGTTTAGTTTCTGCTTCATTATTTATTCTACCGTTTCAATTTTTGACCTTATTTTTTTTTAAATAAATAACTTGTTAATTAATTGCGCTACTTACGAGATATTCCACATTCATTTTTAAATAGCTCAGTTAAATTAACATATATTGACTATCTCATTCATTATATTCATTTTTTCTGCAAAAATCAGTAATAATTTCTTTGTGTTCATTATCTCCATATCATAATAATACTTAATTATTTGATAATGTTTTTTTTTTTTGGTATTTTTTTTATTTTGAATGTGAAAGGTTCTTCAGTTTTTAATTGAATTGAAGAATTATCAGCAGTACATTCATCGATATGTGATTTAATGGCAAGATAAACATTAAGGATTTGATAGAAAATATTTTGTATTTTGTTGATCAGAACGTTTGTTGATATGAATGCTTGTTAGTTGTTGAAAAAAAAAATGAATATTCTGTGGCGATTCTTTCGTTTCATTTTTCTTCTTTGAATTCATTCTTTGTGCGGCACATTTCCAATGGAACTGTAATTTTGTTAAATTTCATAAGAACAAGTTTCAATTTTCGACAAAATGATAAAATAGCTGGTAGTTTCCGAGGTAGGTTATCACCTGTTGTCTCAATAATATCATTCCTCTCGATGCGCTTGAAATTAGGCCCGAAACGATCAATAGAACAGTGAGTGCAATTTTTGATGCAATCATCGAAAACGGTTCAAAGGCCAAAGTCAAGTTTGATATGCACCTGAGCACAATTCATGTGAAACGCTGTAATGTATGCTTGGGTGTGTGTGTGTGTGTGTGTGTGTGTGTGTGTGTGTGTGTGTGTGTGTGTGTGTGTGTGTGTGTGTGTGTGTGTTTGTGTGTTTGTGTGTGTGTGTGTGTGTGTGTGTGTGTGAGGCTTTGTGATTGAGATGTGGCTAATAATTGATCACCCCAAAGCATACTTTCAAACATATCGAAAACCAAACAGTTGCAGAATTTTGAATTTTGTGTGAGTTATTGTGATTGAGATGTGACTAATAATTGATCACCCCAAAGCATACTTCCAAACATATCGAAAACCAAACAGTTGCAGAATTTGGCTCAAGTTTTTTTTCTTTTCTGTTAGTGATAGGTTATTTAATCAAATTGTGCTAGTCGTTGCAAATGGGTGCGAAAATTCATATCTTTTTTTTGGTTTTATTTTCAATCGTTTTTTTTCTTTGAAATTTATTCATTTCAGTCAGTAAAACGAATAAACGAACGAAAATGATGAAAGTGACGTTTTTTTGTCGGAGATTTTTTCGCTGCAGCATTGCGAATCGTCGTGTACCAGAGGCTCGAGGAATTTTTTCGTCATCCAGTAATATTCTGGTAGACATATCATGTCAATCGAAGTATAGTTAGCAAAAATAGTAGGTAGTAGTTGTTTGTTTTTAATTTCTTATTCTCATAAATAAATGGTTCAATTAGCAGTTAAGAACAGGTGTCAGTGACGAGTGCTGTAAAATGTTTATATAAATATGATCATGAAAAACTGTATAAGTATCATCTAATCCCTTAATAATATATAAGAATCGAATATTTCTTTAAAAGTCTTTATCGTTTCTCTTCATTTTAATTCTTTTGAATCGTTCAATATTTTCTTCCTTCCACTTTTCATTCCCGCTAGACTTCTCTTCTTCTCTTCTGTTTGCTCAAAAATTTTGTTTGAATCAAATAAGATAAAATGATGGCTTATTGTTCCTTTATTTCAGATTTCGGGTAGGATGAATTAAATCGAAAGATGTCTGAAATTTCAGTGACAATTGAAATACCTCGAATCTCGATGCTCTTGATGAACTAGAAAAAGAGAACTAAATGCAAGTCGAATAAACAGTTTTTTTGTAGTTTGCTTTGTCGTCGTTCAACATTCATCAGAATTCATATAATTGGAAAAGATTACTAATGAAATATGTTTGTTGGTTTTTAGAAAAAAAATTTCCCAGTTTTGGAAACATACATTTTTGAATTATTTTCTTTTGAATTATTACCGTTAGGTGCTTGGTTTTTGCCACTTTTTCGAATTCTTTTCGATTTTTCTTTTATGAAATCGTATTGAAGAATAATCGACATAAGATCCAAGCGTATATCCGCCGAATAAAATATTTTTATTCGGCGGCTATTCATTTTGATTTTAGATCGATTTATTCTCATTTGAAAACAATTCGTTCCAAATCGGTAGTGTCAAAACAAATAGCGAAAAAATATTCGAAAAAAATAAAATGAAAAATCAGTTTTAGATTATTTCTCTGATATTTTTGATCAAATTCGAATTATTTTCGATTGGTTTTCTATTCGTTTTGACAAATCGTGTCGTGTTGTTTGTGTCACAGTGGTTTTATTCGAAAATAATTCGAAAAAGTGGTACGAACAGAGCACCCAGAAACGTTTTTACCCAGTTTTTGGAATCATACATATTTGAATTTTTTTTTGAATTATTACCATTTTTTAAATGTCATTAAATTATTTACCCATTTATTTGGAATAAATGAAATTAGTACTTGATGAGTACAGCAAAGAATATGTTTTGGTGACCTCTCGTTTAATAATTATAACATTTCACTTGGTCATTGTAAAATTTCGTACCGTCCACTCAGCACTCTCTTTACTCAGTGGTTAATTTTGATGATGAATGTTGTGATGTTTCGATTGGGATTGCATTTTCTCTGTTTACGAAACCAGTTCGTTTGAATGATGGAGTTAATTGATTTGAGTGTTTCCAATCTGCTGCTCTTGAGGTGGAGAATCGTCTTCCGATTCGGAGATGATCCGAACTGACTTCAGGAGGTTATAATCGTGAATATAGTTGTTGCACGAACTTCGAATCGACTCTTCGAAAATACGAAATGACAGAAAAACGACAAAATCCCATTCAGTTTTTGAAAATTTTGTTCGTTTTCTACAAATCGACTGTTCGAATTGTCGAAATTGACACTTCGTGCAACAACTATATTTACTGACTATACAGGAGGTTTGGCGAATGCATTCGTATTCGCTGAACGATTACGAATGCAATCGTTTTCGCCAGAACGAATACGATTGAATTCGTTCTGGCCACTTCGCTCGAACGAATACGAATGCATACGCCAGACATCTTGGATACTGCAGAAATATCGTGCAATCTGATTCGGATTAAGAAAAACACCGGTTATGAGGTAAATATGATCTGAGTATTTTGCCACTTCAAAGACGTTCAGAGTTGAATTTTCCGCCTCACTCGCTCGATCGTGAATATGCGTTTCAAATGTTGCCGCAGGATGATCATTATATTTGATGTTATTATTATATATATATATATATGGATGAATTTTCCTAACTAACTAATTTTGAAATAATACATCATATCTGTGCTTGAATGCATTGAGGTTACGTCGATTCTAAAATAAATATTGAATTTCCTTATCTCTTTTCGTTTTTTTCATTTCTCAATTTTGTTTGAGGATCGAAATAATATTATCTATAATATCCTCACTTTAGATCACTAATAATTAATTGTACACCGTGTGTGAATGCAACTGGAGATTTCGAAGAGAATATATTGGTTTCAGTTTTGTTTTGAAGTTTTTTCCATAGTTCTTGCGAGAATCGCTGCTAGCGATTGACCTTTAGCTTCAAGCTTGTAACTTTGATTTTCGTGGTTGTTGTTTTTTCGTTACATAATTCTTTCTTTTGCTTCAAAAAAATTTAGGCTAACAATTTTCTTTCAAAAATTATACGCAAATAAGAAGAAGAAAAAACTTATAAAATAACGGGAAGATGAACAAGGTCTTATTTCTTTGGTTTCGGAATCGATGGGTCGATTTCGATTGTGATGATTCTCGACTTTCGTGTGTTGAATGAGTGAGATGATTGATGGTTACCTGTGAATAAAGAAGACAGAATGAATTGTCATTTTCGGAATTTGATTGGGATTTTAATAAAAGTATCGAAGCAACATATCTCAAATCGTTCATCATTTTCAGTTCAATCTCGTTCGCAATCTCATTCATTTTGCTACCCCGGGGTCTCAAACCAAATCACTGAGTCTTTTGCATGTTTGTTCGGATTACAGACGAAGATGTATTGTACTAATAGGAGAATGCTATAGAGACTTTTCATGACTCTTTTGTATGAATGAGTTGGGAGAGAAGCACATGCTTTGAAAAGTTAAGCGCACGAACGCACACATTACAATGGGAAAACAAACAATATTTTCACCCATTGTTTTCGTTTGAAAAAGCATTCAAGTAGAATGTTGATTGATTCGACCAAATTGAATGAAAATAAAAAATAGAATGTCAGTCCACCTTTTGAGGCGGGTGAAAAGTCGTATGACAACAAATCAATCGTTTGTCCAGACCGATAACACTCCCATCGGTCGAGACGGAATCAAGTGAAATGTTCGATCAGCTGAGGCCTCAGGCATAAATCTTTTCTGTGTACCTCGATGGAGCTTCAGATATATCGCTCGCTGATAGCATTACGATTGATGGATCAATCGAAAAATGGCAATAATATTAATAAACTTCGTCTAGTAATTTAAACCATATGGCCAAGTTCAATCTTAATTGGTTGGTCTCAACAAAATACATTGCGATCCAATCAATTGAGATGCTAATTCGTCATAAGTTTGAATTCAAAGAGGAAATATGAATTATTGTTATTATTGTCATTTTTCACAGTGAGCGGAATCAAAATGAAATCTGAAATCTGGATCATAGCAACGCATTTTCTCATTCGGCATTGTTCATAAAATTGCTAATAATTCGGTCTAATGGATTGGATAACCTACGATTCCTAAGGTGCTAGCATTTTTGATAGTTCTTCATCTTGCAAACATCCTTTCAAAAACTCATCTTGAGTTAATTGCCCATCGTTATTTTCATCCATTTTAGCGAATATATTCTTGGCTCTTTCTTCCGCTGAATCGGCTGGACGATTTGATGAACACGCTCCCAACATATCGTAAATTGCCTGAATCGAAAAGAGGAAAGAAATGAGTAAAACTCAACGTCAGTATGAACAATAATAATGAATGAAAATGGGCTGGTCGCGTCAGATTAATGGTGGTCCAGAGACTGTCTCAGTGTATGGAATCCGACTGTAATGTGTCGTATGAAAACAAAACGAATGTAATGTCAAATGAAGAATGAAGCAAAAACCATTTCAGTTTTCCCTTGCATCGTACAGCAGTTATGAATGGTGAATTTTCAAACATTGTGTGATGGGCTTTGAAAGGAGAAGGATCCTATTGTACCATTCAACGACCTATTTTGTTGTTGTCAGTCATTTAAATTCTTCATTCGCACGTTCCATTCTGTACGAATGTCATTCAATCTATATTGTATGTAGTAGCTGCTATAGATGCTGCGTGCGCTTATGTGTATAAGCTAAAGGTGGCAATATCCCCAAACACCACCACACACCTTCAGTTATCCCCATCGTCACGACACCGACTCATAGAAACCGCGCACATATCACATGCGAATCGAAACGAATGATAGCCGTTATTTATATTTCGAGACTACAACTAATGGGTATAATCACTGAATTCCTGATTTCAACCCGACTGTATTTGGGCTGATCTCGATTAGGGGGACGAAAACAAAAGTTTGACTCCGAAAATTTTCCAATGACTGGAAAGTTTTGGTTCGTATAGCATGCGTAAGTGTGTATTAGAATGGGTCGAAACTCAAAAATCAAAAATTTGTGTTCGTAACAGGTCCAGATCGATTCTTCGGACGAAGATCAGCAACTTTTGTTCCGTGCATGTTTCCCAAAACGGTCATGCTGAGGAGCAACTTTTGAAAACAAATTCTTCATAGAAAAAATCCTCGGGCCAGATGGATTATTATTGCAAAACACAGGAACTTTTATTCCGCGCATTTTCTCTAAAACGGTCACGCTGGGGAGCAACGCCAAAAAGAAATTCTTCATAGTGAAATATCCTTGAAATATTTTCAACTTGTCCTTGAAATATGCGCCATTCTGACGAATGAATAAATGAAGAAAAATTTGAGTATATTTTGAGGCGTTTTTGGGGATCTTTTTCAAAAAAGGCATTTCTTTTCGCGGTTGCTGCTCAGCACGACCGATCCGTGACACAGCCTAGAACTAAATTTACCCCATTTTTTGGGACGTATCATTCCTGGCCTATTACAAAATCGAATTTTATTCCTTGATCATTTCTTGAGTCAACCCACCCTAGTGTGTATGTGTGCTTGTTAGTGGTCATCAGTAATTGAGAATTGTCATCTTTATTCGTCATTTGTCCATCATATGGTCTAGTGGGTTGATTGTCGATGTTTGATGGAGCATTGGTGCACGTAAATGAACGTCCATAAATAAAAAATTGACCACTGGTCACAAGCGCTTACCTGAACTATTTTCGTCATTTCTTGGATATCTATAACGCCATTTCCGTCTACATCATACATTCTAAATGCCCATTTTAATTTCTCTTCGGGTGTGCCACTGGATGTGACGTCGATTGCCAGAAGGAATTCCTGAAATGTAAACGCACATGGAGAGAATATGAGAAGGGTGACATAGAAAAAAAATAGTGGCATGGAAGAAAGTACTCAGAACCAAATAAACAATGATTCTTGTTTGAATTTTTAATGGAATACATTGGGTAAAATTTTAGTATTGCTTGCCATATTCGCCATTCAGTACCAACCAAGACCCAAACTTTAGACGGCAGGGTTTCATTAATCAACTCATGAGGGAATGCCGAATCAGAAAACCATAAACACGAAATATGAACAAGATGCCAGATGATATTCAAGTCTTTTCGTCCGAAAGAGGGGACCGAATGAGAGATCCGAGAGAGAGAGAGAGAGAGAGACAGAGCGCGAAGATTGTACGTATGCCAATGTCATGAAAGCATGACATTGCATTACAAAGTTCAGGCTCTAGGCTCTACTTTATTCAATTTCAATATGATGTTTCTATATTGAATTGCTTTTGGGTAATTAGTTCAAGTGATTTTATGAAGGGAAAATTTACGAATTAATTCGTATCTTCAGAAATAATTGAAAAAATGCCAAAATTATATATTATTTATATTAGGTGATTTTATTTCGACCACCTCGAACGAATTATTTTCGAAGACTTTTTGAAAAATAGCAAAATAGTTTGTCACATTCGCACCCGCATCGACACAATCCACGCGCGCATCTTGCTACGCTCTCCTGTAATGCGTTGAGCACGCATATTAAGCACCGTTATCAGCCGCACTCGTTGCGCTTTGTTGTTCAGCGCAGTGCAAAGTGACATGCTGCACCGCGATCGGTTATGCTGTGACACTGCACTTGCACAGCACAAACCAACTAGTGCGACTGCGAGAGGACGACGAATATTTTCCTATTCAAAATAATTCGAAAACAATTCAAAAACAAATGGAAAGTTATTTTTGCTGAAAACGGTGGTTTGAAAATAAGCCGAGAACAATTCGAAAATACGATACAAACTGAATTGTTTCCTATTTGTTTTTGAAAATATCGAATAATTCTCGCGGATTGAAGAGCGCGCGCAGATTGTGTCGATGCGAGTTTGGATGAGATGGAACATTTGGCTATTTATCAAAAGTATTCGAAAACATTTCGTTCGGGGTGGTCGCAATGAAAGCACCTATTGATTGACATTTGTTTTCAAACCGCTTGAAAATCGCAAAAATTGATGCAAGGAAATTAATTCCATGCAACTTGTATACTCGTACTAATACACAGAATTTTTCTCGAAAAATTTTGAAAAATAGCAAACTGTTCACTGTCGTGTGTTTTGCAAATGCAGTGCGACACCATAAGCGTTTCTACTCAATATGCAGCGAGCGCTGCTGATAACGGTGCGTGGACGTCCCATGAGTGCTCAACACACTACAGGAGGGCGCAGCGATGCGAGTTACGGAATGTTTTGCTATTTTACAAAAACCGTTCGAAAATAATTCGTTCGAGGTGACGCAACCAAAATACCTATAATAATTTTCGATTCGATTCGTTTGTCGCAAAATTGAATGGTTATTCTCGACTGGCCAGGCTTTGATTGGAGCTAATGTGTTAGTTGTCAGTTGCTGATTATGAGATTATTAATGCTGATTACATCGTCATTGTAACGAACGAAATAAAAACCGAAAAAAACAAACGGAACGGCAGAAAAAATAAGAAAAATAATAATTTTATAAGAAAACGAACGAAAACGGAATATTCGTGCCGTTAGTTATATCATTGATTGATACAATTAGTACAAATCGTCTGTTCCACGCAAAGTCCCCACCAAAATGACGAAAAGACGAGAAAACGGAAAAAACAATAAAAACCCCACGAAAATACGAAAAAAGGCATTTTCTGTTCTCGATTATGATTGTGAAAGATATAAGGTCGCTATTTGTTCGATTTTTCGTGTGCCTTTGGTAACTGAGAAGACCGAGAATATTTTCACGGGGACGAAAACCATTGACAGCGTATAAACACACAAAAAGCACGAGGCACATCCCTCAGGTTGTATGAGTGGTGAATTGCGACTAATATAATTTTCTTGAAATTGATATCGAGTCCAAGAATTGTTTGCTTTTAATGCTTATTGCTTGACTTTTCTTCACCACAAATATCTGCTCAGTTATCACGCAATCATGAGCTTGGTAACCCATAAATAACGGTAAACAGAAGGGCAATAAAATATACGGGCTATTGAGAGACGAATGAGTGAGGAGCGGTGAACAACCGTGACGCAGGATGGATGATGACGACGATTGACTGACAGTGAAATGGTAGCAGTGGTGGAAATGGATAATGGTGGTGGTTCGTTGCACGGACGGCACATGAAACATTGAGAGCTGTGAACACTGATTTGATTAAGATAATCAATGACATCATGCAGGCCTTTCGCGCAAAAATAAATTTGATGGAAGAAATGAAAGAGAAATGAGAATGATGGAGTCAGAAGACGAAATAGAAACTTTTCGAACAAAAGGGCATGAATGGGGCCGTTAGACAAAACGCAAACACCGTTGATGAAAAAAAAGACAAACAAAGTGTACAAAAAATCAAAAATAATTCGTCGCGAGTGACACAATGGTAAAAATCAAATAAATTCGTTAAATTAAATACATTGTGTGTGCGTGTGTGTGCGTGTGTGTTCGTGTGTGTGCGTGTGTGTGCGTGTGTGTGCGTGTGTGTGCGTGTGTGTGCGTGTGTGTGCGTGTGTGTGCGTGTGTGTGTGTATGTGTGTGTTGGTCAGTCGACTTCAGGTGATTAGATGATATCTTTTTATTTTTCGGTTTCTCTCATTTATTCCTCTTTCTTTTGACATTTTCTTTCCGCTGTACTACAGCACCGTAATGCTCTCAATGTTCTATCCGATATACCGTCGTCCATGTGACTGACTGAAATTCGCTGGCATGCATGGGGCAGCACCATATAACGGTATTCAATAAGTATTGCCGTAGTGTGAAGCCATCACTTTTATCCACCCGACAGCAAAAAACAGCAAACAATGATTATATTTTTAGTGTTTTTCTATTTGTATTTTTAGTTCGCGTTATTTTTCTAATATTTTTTTCTTTCGCGTTTATATGTTTTTATAAGAGGATCAATTTAACCTACAATTGTGATCCGTACGTCATTTTATACCAAGTTGTTTCTTTAACGGCAAGCGGTCGCACAGCAGATCGAAGTTGATGGGAGAATGCTAAGAAAATTCTCGCATAGTTCTTTTGGAGCGATTCCCGCGATTTTCCTTCATTCGTTCACCTTCCTGCCTTTTTCTTCGATCGTTCGTTTTTTCCCGGCATTTTCCAAAATATCTAACTTTTAGCCATTAGCTAATTAGCTATGCATTGACGGTTTTCTTCTAATGATTACATATCATTGGTGAAGCCGTTAAAAACAACCTATTTCAATACAAAAAATAACGATTGCTTATCAAAAAACACCGTTTTCTATTTTGACAGCTAGAGCAAATGCATTCGGCCACGACAACAAGGGTAACAGAGCAACCGTTTCGAACGGAACGAAAGGCAGAGACGAAAATGGCACTCAAGTGTTCCACCTATTTCTTGTTTGAAATTTCCCTTTCTTTCCTCTCCATTCGCTATTCAGCTCCTGGCCGAAGTTGGAGTTCCATTGTGTCCGGGGCTTGAAAAATTAACTAAAGAAATTGCATTGAGCACTAGAAATATGAAAAGGGTTATTTTCGAACAATGCCGTCATCGGATCGATGAAGATTACGTGAACCGATTTAGATTTACAATCAGGACCGACCAGAAATATAACAACAACAATAGCTGCCATTAAGTAGCGAATGGAAAAATTCTCTAATAATTATTACTTTTTTTTTGTTGTGCACTTAACTCAAATTGAATCGATGCCAACGTCCGACGAAATTTTAATCAATTTTTATTCAAAAAATGTACTCCTACGGAAAAAACGCGTTCGCCTTCAGACGTCTAAGCGCAATTACGTTTAGATTTCTAAGCGCATTCGCGCTTAAACGTCTGGACGACGTCTGTTTCGCTTCTAAACACGCCTTGTCGATAATACAGACGCATTAGACGTCGAATCAGCGAACAATAATGCAGGTTCGCAAGCGAATCTGCTGCAGCTATCAAATCTGCAAATTCGCACAGACGTCTTAACGCGTTTTTTTTTGTTCCGTAGAGTACATTCGTTCGGTAAAACTCTCAATCAAAACGACTCACTCCATATTGCAATTTTATTCGATTCACCCGAAAATGTTATACATTTTATGGTTGTATATAATAAGTTATATTCGTTGAAAAACGAATACACGGATATCAACATCAACAGCAGCACTGATTTATGGTCCGGAATCCGGATTGTGAGCATGTTAGTTTCGTTTCGTATCGTTTTGGGCGTACATTTTATTGATGGACAATGAGATTTTTTCCCGATCACACTTTCCACCGATCTTTCTCTTTCGATCAGAGGTGTGCATGGACGTCCAAAAATCTGTTATTTATCGGTTTAACGGGTTGGACCGTTTTTCTCGGGTATGATTTAGCCCATAACAGAGGGTTTGATTTAACCCGAAAAAAGAAACAGGTTTTCGGACCTCACGCACACCTGTGCTCTCGATCTCTACCTCTCGTTTAAAATGACGGCGAATATCTCAAATAGTTTTAAGTCAGAAAGGTTTGGTCGATAATTGCTGCGTAATCTTACTCATTCGTCAAAGTTGACGTTAAATGAATGGATCAAGTATAGGGAAAGACATGGGGCTAAAGAGAACGGCAGAAAGGTTATTTATTTGTTCGTTCAGTTTTCTTTCCTTGCAAGTTGCTGCCTGCTCGTGCGGCAGAAACAACGATAAAAATAATGCAATCAAGATAATGCACAAATACTCACCTTAAAATCAATATAGCCATTTTTATCCATGTCGAACGTTCGAAATACATGGTCGCAGAACTCTTCAGCGTTGCCAGATGGGAAAAACATTTTGTACATATCGACGAATTTGGCCGGTGTGAGACGTCCGTTGGGGCAATCTTGCTTGAAACCTTTGTACCATTCTTTTATAGTGACCTCGTCGTAACGTGTATGTGTTTTCAGGAACTCCATATCCTCTTTCGTCAAACGATCCTTGCTTCCTAAGCAACCCATCCTGAAAAGAACGGAACGAAATTCAATTATTGCTAGTTAAAAGAGAAAAATATTTCGGTTTATTTGTTTTCAATTTGATATTTGTGTAAAGGAAGTGAATTTAAAACGTTCGGCCGAAATTTTTTTACGTTTGCATGGGCAAGAGTTCCGCAGGTGGGAGAGACCGGGGAAGAATTTAAACTTTCGTTCGCTTCCATTCGCCCGTACATTTGACAATCATATATGATGCTTAAAACGGCTTTTTTATAACAGAAAAAACCATGGGTTTCGATTTATGAGATTTTCGATGCGAGAAAAAAAAAGAAAAAGATTCGTGAAATTCAAGTTTCAAAATCAACGTGCGTGGCTCATCGTTTGCAGCTCACACTGAGAACTCGTGTCATCTGGCATCAATCATCAGTTTTCGAAGCTCAGAAATGCTTCGAAGATGAAAATGGAAATGAATCAAATCGCATCAATTCTTTCCTCTATTTATACGAAACCCGTTTTTCCGGGTCAAAAATAATCGGGTTAAAAATTCGAAAAATTGGGTTAAAAATAACCCGGTTTCTTTTTTCGGGTTAAAAATAACCCGAAAAGAAACGGGTTAAACTCAATATGTCGTGATTTTTCAGGTGGTTGGGCGACCATACACACCTGTGATGCCAGTGTGTATGTATGTTTATCCCTTAGACCCCGATTGGGAGCTATGCTTCCCAGAGCTTGAATTCCTCGTCGTTAAGGCTGCTCGAAGTTTTTTCGATGCTGATTATGCTGCTATTTTCCAAAAAACTAAGAGTTTCTCTCATGACTCTGGAGTCAGTCATTGCCAAACGACGTTTTTTGAATGGAAAAACCCGTTCGCTCATTGGGAACTGTTGGTAGGCTCTTCGGGGAACTTTCATTCGCCCTTTGGGAGTCATTTATTCGCCAAAGGACATTCGTTCGCTCTTCGGGAAACCTTCGTTCGCCCTTTGGACACCGCTTTTTCGCGGATCAATCATTCACACTTTGAACGCCCGAGTCTAAGGGTTATATATTATCGAATCAAATCAATTTTTGTTTTGCAGTGAATATCAAAACCAGTCTTGAAATCGAAATTGTCGGTTCCTTTCAAGAGTCATCGCACGAGAGTTTAAAATAATTTTGGACTACAATTTATGCCAGTGAAATGAACCAAATCGTTGATAATAGGTGCTTTGTTTGTGCCACTTTTTCGAATTCGATTTTTTCTTCATTAAATCGTATTTAGAAATAATCGAAATAAAATCCAAGCGAATATTCGCCGAACAAAAACCAATGAGCTGAAAATAAGTGACATCTAGTGAATACAAATCGCAACATTCGCATAAAATAGGTATTTTCAGCCTATTTATTTTTATTCGGCGAATATTAGGTGCTTTTATTGCGACCACCTCGAACGAATTATTTTCGAATACTTTTTGAAAAATAGCAGAATAATTCGTCACATTCGCACCCGCATCGACACAATCCACGCGCGCATCTTGCTACGCTCTTCTGTAGTGCGTTGAGCACGCATACAAAGCACCGTTATCAGCCGCACTCGTTGCGCTTTGCAATGCAAAGTGACATGCTGCACCGCGATCGCTTATGCTGTGACACTGCACTTGCACAGCACAAACCAATGAGCGCGACTGTGGAAGGACGACGAATATTCGAGGATTGAAAAGCGCACGCAGATTGTGTCGATGCGAGCTTGGATGAGATGGAACATTTGTCTATTTATCAAAAGTATTCGAAAACAATTCGTTCGAGGTGGTCGCAATAAAAGCATCTATTGTATTTAAACATTCTTAGCGAATTATAATATCAATCAATCAAAGCATTTAGTTCTAACAAGTCGTTAGTCGGAATCGGTCTTCAGTTCCCGGAAGGACCAGCCATTCCATTGCATCTCAATGTTAGGAGTGACTTTGTCGAAATCATCGAGACAACCAAATTCCTCCCCCCAAAATTGCAACGATCGTATAGAAACCATCGAAACTCGGACGTTCGAACAATGATGATATAAGACGCAAATGCAGCTCAAAAATAGTAATTTCATGTGATTTGTCACAAAGAGAAACGATTTCCTATTCGAACATTCATAGATTGTTATGAGACGGTTATGGGAAGATTAAAACCATTTTGCAATGCCGTCAATCCGAGAGCCATGCAAAAAAGAGAAAGTCAAAGCACCCCCGACGAAATGATATTGATCTGACACACCTGAGCCTGATACCAACAGGTTTAAAGACGGAAAAGTCCGAAAGAAACGCAAATGAGAGCTGTCAAGCCGCTAGCCCGCGTTTGATTCATACAAATGAGCCTTTAATTTTATTATTATCAAAAACACAAATAATATATATATTTTAAACATCAACCACCAGCCATTCTCCATAACTGAACACCCATTATAACTCCACCCAAAAATGGAAGCCAAAAATAAAAAAGAAACAAAAAAACACAAATTACTCAGAAAACGCAATCAAAGGAGATCCAATAAAACGGTTAAAGCTATCGTGTATTTTCATAGACGATGACGACGGCAATGACAACAAGTAAACGAGGACGACGCCAAGCTAATTTGCATATGAAATAACATAAGAATCTCAATATCGTTAACCGTACACACACTTAAATGGTTCTCTCCATTCAACAAGTGGGTTATATTGTCTGTCTCGCTTAACCATTT
Organism: Lestremia cinerea; assembly: GCA_027564135.1. Classification (NCBI taxonomy): domain Eukaryota; kingdom Metazoa; phylum Arthropoda; class Insecta; order Diptera; family Cecidomyiidae; genus Lestremia; species Lestremia cinerea. The sequence continues at coordinate 17,132 of JANSTV010095157.1, forward strand.
CTCATTTCTGGAGACGAAATGAGCCAGAGAAAATTCGACGAGCAAATGGAGACAAGTGAATCACCGAAGAGTACGAAAAAGACGATGCGCGACGACGACGATCATAGCGGAACCGAAACGAATTTACACACCGCGAGAATGTTCCTAACATGACAAGTGTGATGCCAAATAAATTAACCATCCAATAATGTGTTTGTATATTACACATAAATGGAGAAAGCACAAGAAACAAAAGGAAAGAGAAAAAAGAAAACAACGTCACCACACGAACAAACAATGATATCCGTACGGCATCGTCTGAATGGCGGTGACGGTGGTGAAGGATGACGATACGCTTTGCAATTACAACAACAAGAACAACAACAACAACAACAACAACAACAACAACAACAACAACAACAACAACAACGGGCGGCTAAGGATGATAATGATGAAGTCTACGACGAGGTTGCCACCATCGAATGTAAACTTGTGAAAGATGACAATATAGCGTAATCCCAACACATACACACAAACCATCACTTTCCGCATAGCAAGAACAAGCAATCCAACACAAAAGCAAATAGCAAAAAGAAAATGAATTTTTAAGTAGCAAGGACGATTATATGGTCGTCGTCGTCATAGTCTTCATCGTCTTTGGTATCATCGTCATCCATCGTCGTGTATGGAATGCCAAGCAAAGAGGCAGACGAACAAGCCACATCATGAATTACCTATCCTTCTTCTTCTTTTCGGATCGGAATGGTGAAAAGGACCGTTACATACAGCAAAGTACGGCGCAGCGCATCGTTTGACTGCCAGAAAAGAAAGCTTACGCGAACAAGACGAAAAGAATGGAACAGAATGCGACGAGCGAACGGTTGTCTTTTTAATTTCGTAACGCGAGACTCTTTAATGGATCGTTGGGTATGAATGCTGCCGGTGCCGGTGGTTGACATTGAAGATGCTAGTCGAGTCGCTTCCGTCGCCCCGGCGGTATTCCATGTGAATGTATGTTATTAGGCAAATGGTAACGGCGTTTATCTTGTGTGTGTGTGTTTGTGTGTGTACTTTCGACTGTTTGCTATTCTTACACACCACACACGCTAATCAGTTGACTAGCGTCATGAGGCGAGGCAAATAACTCGATTTTGCAAACCTTGATAGAATCGATTGTTAGAGTCTCTTCACTGGGTTCCCTCTCTCTTTCTCTCTCCTTCCAAGTCTCATCCATTTCGCGGAACAAACCGAGATTGCCAAAACATAGCACAGAATGACTAAGTACAACAATTTCCTCTTGTCGGCAACGAAGAGATGGGGAGTTTAATGACAGATGGATGCTATGTGTCTGCGAATTTTTTGTCTGCGTGTTAAATATTCTCAAAAGTCAAATGAAATTAGGGTATCTGTCTCGCTGCTGGTGTTCGCATCGTTTCGTTTTGTCTGCTTCGCACAGCTCTGACCTACACCAAACATCTAATTACGAAAACTGAATGAAAAATCCCGCAAGAGAAACGAAAATTGGCGCTGTTTGTCAACAACATCATCAGGCACAACAGTGGACATCATCAGGCACAACAATGGAGTATGCCACGACGATGTCCTTGGGTGATGGTCGGTTACCAGTGTATCGTTGAGTCGGTACAAAAGCAAAAAAAAACTTTGAAATGTGTTGGCAGTCACAGAGTCGATGCATGGAAGCGAATGCGGAGAAGGAGCGAAACACATTTCCGCAGAAACCGAAAAATTAGAGCAGCTGAAACTGATGCGGTACTAATTAGAGCTTAATTGGAGTTAACGATTCCGCGCTTATCCCCACAATTGGAGCAAACATGGATCAATTGGAGCAGCTTGGGGATTCTCTCCAATTTGAACTTCTTTTTAGTGGTAGTTCAACGAAAATCGGCTAATGCTAATGCGGCGGGCTTTTGCTTTTGATGTTTTTTTGTTCCTTTTATCTATCTATTATTTTTTTAGTGCGTAATGATTTTGAGTCGAACTTCCACGGGGTCTTTCCCTTTTCTGTTCCGCTGCGCGTTGGCTGGCACTGCATTACGTTTTTGGGGTAATCTTCCTTTTTTCGGTATGCGTAAATCAGCTGAGCAATTTTAATACTATGCAAAGTTAAATTGGGTCATGAACTTTGTTGAACTTGAACTCTTTTATTTCCTTTTCAAATGAATGACTTTCGTAATATATGCGTTTTATTTCAACGTATTTTATCGGTCGTTCATTTTGAAATTACGTGAATGTAAAATATAGACGACGGACGTACCGGATGGAGGCGGTTCTGTGTGGATGTGGATTTCCTCCGAGTGTTTTTCGATGGTTCTTTTTTTTGTGAATGAATGTGATACGGTGATTGATAGATATAGATGGATGGTTTTGACCGGAATGTTGTCACGGATCCAGTTAGAAGTCCCGTCAAAATGTTGTCGTAACGCGGCGACAACCTTTCAAACAATCGTTTCCACCCGGTCTTGCGCTACTAATTCGTCTTTCTATTCAGACCGTGAGAGGGAATTGTTCAAAACGAAAGGCGGATACGGTCGATTTGGCCGACGACATGATGCATTTTCACCAAGCCGCCGGAACGGCAAAAATTCCAATTCTTTCGGCTAGAAAGTGAGTTAGAATTCTTGCCGTTAAGGGTAGGGATTGGTGAATTCTACATTTCCATGACCCCCACGGCAAGCAGAAATTCCGGACTAATACTGATCGGATTTTGGTGATTTTTGGGTCTGGAGGTAGCTGATGAATTGGTCTGGAGCTGAATGCTCCGAAATTTTTTCAGTATTGGCCCGGAATTTCTGCTTGCCGTGGGGGCAGATCGCGAACTTGATGCGCTTTGTTTGTCGTGCAGTCGTGCTCCAAAACAGCTTGAAATTTGTCTTGAAGAAACAAAGTTGTCGGGTAGAAGACCAGCTCCCAGAATCTGATTGATTTTTTGGAAAATTCTGAGC
>JANSTV010095268.1:4275-20047 GCA_027564135.1 Lestremia cinerea
CCTATTATGATAATGAGCCGTTCGAGTTAATCAAAGTGGAAATAAACAAATTTATCACACATCAGGCTCTGCTCCGGCACATCCAACGGAGAATGTGTCAAACCAAGTGAAAACAGCACGTTCGATGTAATGCGATCATGTCGAACGTAATAACGTTCGATGCGCAATACCGTCATCGTTGTCGAATGTAGCAAAGCTCAGAGCTGGGATGACGATTCGGAAACGGTACAATGACAACGGCACTGCGATTATCATTATGAATTTACATCCGATTATGATTGTGCCTGGGCACATTTTCGAATGTGAACGTATCGTATTTCCGTCTAAGACGATTTCGGATATTTGCTTTCCTTTCGCTACGAAAACCCTCAGGCAGGCATTAATTTCATGAAATGTGAGTCTTATGGAAGGTTTCCACTTCGAATTGGTTTGCTTTGGAAGTGTCGTGTGGGATTGAGACGTTCCACGGTGGGGCGTGAGAGACTTTGCATCAGGTGGGACACTTGACGGAGAGCATTCCGTTGGGTGTTCTTGTGAGGAATTTCTGATCGCACCTACTACAATTCGAGTTTGACCCCATTCGTAGCGCCGTACGACAAAAAATAAAATGACTTTGATGTTCTTTTATTTATCTATTTCATGGATAGCACTGTCACGAACTGATAACGATGACCAGGTCAACAGTTGCAAGTATCGTTGAGTTGTTGCATTTAGTTTTTGACATTCAATACGATTCCTCAAAATGAAAGCGCTGGGATTTTTATTAATTTGCGTCGTATCGAATACGTTTGCAGCGAATATTCTTGGAATCTTCCCGACAGTCAGCAAGTCGCATACGATTGTCCAAAATTCGTTGATGGTTGGTCTCGCCAAGAAGGGACACAATGTAAGTGTGATGCCAGTGGGGTTTCGACCTTAGATTAATTCGATTGGATTTCAGGTGACCGTCGTCAGTCTCTTCGAATGGAAGTCAACGCTGCCCAATTTGGAATACATTTATTTGGACATGGCGAAGAGCAAGGAGGAGTATGCAGAGCATATAAAAACGACCATGAACCATAATAATCCCATTGGTACCCCGTTGAATTTCATGAAATTATTTAACAAAAACACAGTGATGATGAACGCCGTGCAAGAGCACGAGAAACTGCAGGCTTTGCTTCGATCCGATCGCAAATTCGACTTGCTTGTGCTCGAGTGGTTTTTTAACGAATTCCAACTGGGCATTGGCGGTCGTTATCGTTGCCCGATTGTTTTAACCACTGCGTTACCTTCAATGACCCGGCTGCTTGATTTGACTGGTAATCCAACCTCAGTAGCGAGTGCTCCAAGCGTCCTTCAAAAAAAACCACGGAATGGAATGATGAACTTCACAGAACGGACCACGAATTTCCTGTGGAATTTGCTGTTTTATAACTACAACTTATTCACCCAATATTATCTACATGCGCCGTACTACAACAATCATTTCCCAGCCAGCGAGGGCTATCCAACCTTTGGAGAAGTGAAAAAGAACATATCGCTTGCGTTCGCCAATTATCACTTCAGTTTGGGCGGTGTTCGACCTTTGACGCCGAACCTCGTTGAGATGAATGGAATCCAAATCAAGGAGAAGCCGGATCCCTTGCCACCAAAATTCCAGAGCTTTCTGGACGGAGCTGATCACGGAGCGATTCTCTTCAGTCTCGGAACGAATGTGAAGAGCATTTACCTCGGTGAAGACAAGCTCAAGGCTATTTTGGCGACGTTGTCGAAACTTCCTCAGCGCGTCCTTTTCAAATGGGAGGCCGATGAGCTTCCGGTGGAAAAACCCGAGAACATGCTCGTTGGGGAATGGCTGCCACAGGACGACATTTTGGCTCATCCCAATCTACGGCTATTCATCTCCCATTGCGGTTTGAATGGGGTGAGCGAGGCACGTTTCCACGGCGTTCCGATTCTCGCGACTCCGGTACATGCAGATCAATTTGTAAATGCTAGGGGGATTGTTCAGGAGGGTTGGGCTGTTAGTTTGCAAATGGCTGATATCACTGAAGCCACTTTGACAGCGGGCATCAACGAAATGCTGACGAATCCACAATACACGAAGCGAGTCAAAGAGGCTTCAATTCTATTCCGGGATCGCCCAATGACTGCCCTCGACACAGCCGTCTACTGGGTGGAGTACGTCTTGCGGCACAACGGTGCTCGCCACTTGCAGAGTCCAATCATTCACATGAACTTCTTCCAAGAGAACTCACTCGATGTCATCGCATTTTTGCTGGTAATCGTCTTTGTCTTCGTAAAATTAGTGGTATTATCCGTCGGACTTGTCGTTCGTGTTTGTCGCGTAAAGTATACGAAAATAAAAAGCCAATAGTTAGAATTAAAATTGTATTGAAAACGAATAAAGTCTGCCGGAGAGAAATCATTTGGTCATCTTCGTATGAAACAGCTAACCTAACCTAAAATTTCGATGCTAAACCTCACCAAACGTTGCTGATAAGCGCCGTCTGACGCACATCTCATAGACGCAGAGAGCGAGCGATTTGTGTATTGACTGATTAAAAATTCGGGCAAAAGTCGAAGTTGATAGCATGACATAGCACATTGATCTATTTGATCGATAATGACAATGACATAAACTGATAACGGTGACTATAGGTCGTCAGCTGAGAATTTCGGGCGAGTTGCTTCAGTTCGTTTTCAACATTCAACGAGATCGCTCAGGATGAAAGCGCTGGGATTTTTATTGATTTTCGTCGTGTCGATTGCGTCTGCAGCCAATATACTTGCGGTCTTCCCGACACTCAGCAAGTCGCATACGATTGTCCACAATTCGTTGATGGTTGGCCTCGCCAAGAAGGGACACAATGTAAGTGTGATGCCAGTGGGGTTTCGGCTTTAGGTTAATTCGATTGGATTTCAGGTGACCGTCGTCAGTCTCTTCGAATGGAAGTCAACGCTCCCCAATTTGGATTACATTCATTTGGACATGAGAAAGAACGAGGAGGAATACGAGAAGCTCTTCAAAACCTTCGTGAATGACAATGGTCACAAAGGGAGTCTCGTAGTAGCTGCCGTGACGATGTTCACCAAAGACACAATTCGGATGAACGCTGTGCAAGAACACGAGAAGCTGCAGGCTTTGCTTCGATCCGATCGCAAATTCGACTTGGTTGTGTTGGAATGGTTTATGAACGACTTCCAACTGGGCATCGGCGGTCGCTATCGTTGTCCGATCGTCTTAACCACTGCGATAGCTCCAATGAGGCAGCTACTTGATTGGACCGGTAACCCAACATCGGTAGCGAGTGTCCCAGTGGTGGTTCAAAAAAAATCACTGAATGAAATGATGACCTTCACGGAACGAATCACGAATTTCCTTTGGAATATGCTGTTTTATATTTACAACGGATTCACCCACTATTATCTGCAAGCGCCGTACTACAACAATCATTTCCCAGCCAGCGAGGGCTATCCAACCTTTGAGGAAGTGAAAAAAAACATATCGTTGGTGCTCGTCAATCATCACTTCAGTTTGGGCGGTGTTCGACCTCTGGTGCCGAACATCGTTGAGATGAATGGAATCCAAATCAAGGAGAAGCCGGATCCCTTGCCACCAAAATTCCAGAGCTTTCTGGACGGAGCTGATCACGGAGCGATTCTCTTCAGTCTCGGAACGAATGTGAAGAGCATTTACCTCGGTGAAGACAAGCTCAAGGCCATTTTGACGGCGTTTTCGAAGCTACCTCAGCGCGTCCTCTTCAAATGGGAGGCCGATGAGCTCCCAGTGGGAAAGCCCGAGAATGTACTCGTAGGAAAATGGCTGCCACAGGACAGCATATTGTCTCATCCCAATCTACGGCTATTCATCTCCCATTGTGGCTTGAATGGAGTCAGCGAGGCACGTTTCCACGGTGTTCCGATTCTCGCGATTCCAGTATTTGGAGACCAAGATGGAAATGCTCAGGGGATCGTCCAGGAGGGTTGGGCCGTTAAGTTGCCAATTGCGAATGTCTCTGAAGCCAGTTTGACAGCGGGCATCAACGAAATGCTGACGAATCCACAATACACGAAGCGAGTCAAAGAGGCTTCAATTCTATTCCGGGATCGCCCAATGACTGCCCTCGACACAGCCGTCTACTGGGTGGAGTACGTCTTGCGTCACAACGGTGCTCGCCATTTGCAGAGTCCAATCATTCACCTGAACTTCTTCCAAGAGAACTCACTCGATGTCATCGCATTTTTGCTCGTAATCGTCTTTGTCTTCGTAAAATTAGTGGTATTATCCGTCGGACTTGTCGTTCGTGTTTGTCGCGTAAAGGATAAGAAAATGAAAAGCCAATAATTGAAATTAAAATTGTATTGAAAATGAATAAATACCGATCGGTGTTAGTCGCCTGTGGCGAATCGCCACCGAAGGCAAACGCAACGAAGTTGGTTCTCTTTCTCTCGAATGTCAGATATGAAACTCAAGACACCAGCACGAATGCTGTTGAGGGCACCCGCTCGAAACCGATAAACAATCATCATCAATTTAACGATAATTATGACTTTCCAGTGAATTGAGAATAATCTAATTTGTTTATTCGAGTGGTGGATGGTGTTGACTTATTTATTGTCGTGCTTTTGCCATTCATTCGAAAAGGCAACTCGAGTGAATCGAAATTATTTCAAACTCTCATTACGTTCAGTTCATCAATCATTATTGTTATGACTCCATCAATTTGCCGATAGAGTCTGACGAACGATTAACCAAACACGTTGAATCAACAGAAGCCTCGAGATCTCAATCATCGACAGCACCAAACCAATATCACGAGCTCTGAATCGAGTTCGGACGAGCTTGGGGTTATGTCGGGTAGGAGGGAAGTATGGCATTTACCCGTGGCAATTTTGTTACCAAGGCACTCCGGAGAAGGAAGAGCAGGCCATTACTTCGAATGGGTGTCAGAAACGCTATGTCGCCTGAGGAGCTTCATTGCACTTGAACAGCTACGCACGTGAACCCAATTCATCCACAGAAACCAACAGTCGTTTAGGTGGTGACGCATCACTGCATTCTCAGCGACTGAAGGCGATTCAAGACAGCACAGCCTCCCACAACGCGATGACGTATTCGAGAAAATCTGAAGTAAAATCAATAGCAGCTCGAAATGGCGAAACAAAATCAACTGATTCTCATAATAATCGATCAATCATTGCGGTTGCTATTTTTGAATTCCGAACCGAAGCATCGAGTATGAGTTCACCGTTTGAATACCACACACGAATCAAGCAATGTTTCGCATGCCGTGCACACCATTCCACCAATAAGAAAAACAATAACGAAAACTGTGTGTTTATTTTGCGTTCTCGTTCATCCCAATGATGGAGGTCAGGCGAGATGGTTGGCGTCAAATGTGATGAGAAAATCGAAAATTAATTTCGGCCAATTTGCTCTTGATCGAAATAAAAATCGATAAATCGGTGATTACGCTGCGGCCAGATGATCACATTGAGCCCGTGCGAAACGATAATCGCACCGAATGAGATAGTAATTGATTGAAATCGGAGATGAATGGTTGCCAAGCAAGCGATTTATGAAAAATCAATCGGATTTTAATGTGTCGAGCTAAACGAGGTAAAGCCAAATGATGGCGATGATAGTACGATATTTCATTTGTGTATCGGCTTAATTGGAGCGTTTCCGTTGAATTATGAATAAATAAGACAAAGCAACATTTAATGAGTCATAAACCCTGTTCCGGAGAAACTTCCCTTACGGCAACAGTGCTGTTTCAGCGCCCATCGACCATGCGATGTTACGACGAAGCGACGGAATGACAGCAGACTCATAACAACGAACATCCTCCGACGCCATTCTACTCCAAATTTAGAATATTCATCGAAACAAATTCTCATCATTCGTAATCCGTCGTGCGACATTCAAATCGAATGGGATTGGTGGCGCTCATTAAAACTTTACCAACGAAAATTTATAACCTTCGTCGATGTTCAAACACCAGTTTCACATTTTACATATGCAACGCGATGGTGCCGTCAAGTAATTTTGTTTGTTGAAGAAAGAAAGAAAGAACAAGAAAAAAAAACTTGCTCACAAATTCATGTCATTTGTTCCAAAGAAATATTTCAGTTAGATTGTAGTTTCTCGTCGTTTTCTCCGTTCCCCCAGCCCAAACGCACTCATCCCCAATGCTCATTTTCCATCATGGATATGGATGATGGTTACACAGAACACTGACAACACACATACAAATTGGATTATTATTCATTTTGGTGGATAAACAAACGCACTCAACATGAAAATACGATTTAAATAACAATGGAAAATGCATTGCTACGTCGACACTGAACATTGTCTGCATGAATGCCAAATGCAACATTACACTTTGAAGTGCAAGAGCATTTATCAATTCGAATGAATATTTAATTGGGTAGCTTCGGCATCGAATAGAAAAGCAACAATCGACAATTCGAGTTGCATTTACCTGACAACAACGTCTGCTTTGCTTTACCTTCCCCAATATCTCAAGGTCACATGTTTACACGCTTTGGTTGTGGAGAGTTTTCCTGTTGTGGAGAATAGGACGTGACACATATTCAGGGATGAACTTGTCGTTACTTTTTCGTGGAGAATTTTTGTGATGTGGAGAGTTTTCTTACGCGGAGAGTTTTCCTGTTGTAGAGATTATCCGATGATGTGGAGAGTAACCCTGATGAGGAGAGTTTTCCTTACGCCAAGAGTTTCCCTGTTGTAGAGATTATCCGATGATGTGGAGAGTAACCCTGATGTGGAGAGTTTTCTTACGCGGAGAGTTTCCCTGTTGCAGAGATTATCCGATGATGTGGAGAGTAACCCTGATGTGGAGAGTTTCCCTGACGTGTAGAATATGACGTGGCGTTTTGTATAGGGCATATCCATGAATGAGGTTTATTTGATAAAAATCATTCTATTTCACATCCCTGAAGCCCTTCTCGATAAGTATGCTTGACAAATCAAGGACAATCAATCAATAATTTTCCTCATATCCCAACTCATTCCACCACTCCAAACCATCAGTCAACCCGAGCTATTGACAATGCAATAGCTCATTTTCAAAAATGGCAGCATTAATTTTTGATGACATTTTTCGAAACCGTCTGCGAAATATGATCGATATTTCGGTTTGAAAATGCATTTTCTTTGTCATTCATTATTCACAATGTCAGCATTGTCGCATGAAAGACGAATCGATTCATATTCAATTCTCTTCCAATCCTTTTCGTACGCCTCAATAACTAACAGCAAAGCAAAAGGAAACAACAATAAAAACAGACGCCATCCCGCCTTCAAAGTGACTGCCTCAAAACGGAGCAAAGCAAATCGAATACTCAAGTGTTTGTGCAACGGCATCCAAGACAATTTTCGCCGAGCATAAATTTGGAGCCGCATCTATTTGCAGAGTATTCCACAAAACCGTCAATGTTTCATTTGTCTCCGTTATGTTATTTATAGTTGAGGCATCGTTTGATCATCGCAATTCAATTTTGAAAAGTGAACTAAAATGCATTTTCGGATAATTTTCAGCGAATATTCCAAAGCGACATGAAACCATTGTCAAAATACACCGACATCGATAAATATACAGATGAGTGAGTGTGCACTGTGGGAGCCACGTTGAATGTTTATTTGTGGAACGATGCGAGCGCTACATTTCGAGACGGTGTGCATTTTGTTTGGACGTTCAATCGCAGAGCAAATATAAACGAATCAAAATGGAAATGAAATGAAAAACAAACCAATTCGATTTGGCATTGTGGAGTCCAGCAGATGAATCGCTAAACAACTGAATCGCCTCTGGCCGAGGATCATTACATCAACGACTTTGACAACTGGCTTTTGCATTCAACGGAGACGAATCGGTTGAGAAAGAACTATCTCAAAGACGTTCACGTAATTTTTCATCAGTTTCGAAGTCCGCAGCGATATCATCTCGTTAGTGTCTCTTTCGTGGCCTTTCCCAAAAAGCTCCGATTGCCCTCAGCTATCGAATCACGACATAAAAACTCTTTTGAATTTTTAATGAACTTCATTTTACTCAAATTCTAGACTACATTTCGCTATCATTCACTCGTTTACTACTTTTCGCTACAACTAAAGACCGCGCATCCATCATCTCCCACCCGCAGCACCAAAGTAACTCAACGAATGGCTGCCGTTTGGCATTACAATCGCCAAACTAATTTCATTTTAATGATGCACGACATGCATTCGCGCTCGAAAAGTACCACCAGCACTCTAATGGAAGCAAATCATGGTTTTTACTTGTCCGTTGGGCGAGTTTTCATTCCTCTTCGACTCACATTTTCGTTTCGAGGAAAAATATGTTGAAAAAGAAGGAGAAAAAAAAACGTTTGTTCAACACCATAATCTCGGCTGGAATCATGTTCGAGTGTATTCAAATCGATGACGCGTCGGAAGGCGCTTCATATTACAGTCGGCTGATGGTTTTGGAATGCAATTGCATGTTTGATTGCTGAGCATATTTGCGGAATGTTGTCGGCTTGAAATGCTTTCGAAATGAATAATTACCCGGGACTAGTCCATTGAATGGATGGGATTGTGTGTTCCGATTGAGGATATCGAACATGAATACCGTTATTGAAAACATGCATTTTTTTCCGATGTTTTCGGCACGTTGCATTCGGACGTGAACAACTTGAGTCGTGTTCGAGTGGCTTGGGCCAAGTTTCTAGCGGTAATTTGAATCGGTAAAAAAAATTTTCCAGAAGTGAAATAGCAACATTTCAACACGAATTTCCCTCGAGTGGCTGCCACTCAGCTGTTTCTCAGACTGAAGCCATCCAATAGCAACACTCTCTCGTTGATCAAAATCGATTGGTTGTGTTAACGAAGCTCCAACGAGTTCACTGTCAAAATCAACATAAAACCCATGTGTCGCTCTTAACATATCAATTTTCAACAAGGAAGCAGTTTGATGCGACATGTGATATCGAAATTGCGTACATTTGACGATGATGACTTTGTTGGGTAACCGCTGTGGGAGACCGAGTCAAGCTGAGTCACTGATGGAAAATGAACGTCAATGGCAGCGGTCTGCCAGACACAGGTCAACAATCATCCAAAGCCGGATAACGATTGCGATCAAAACAAACGTTCACACAATAACCACAAATACACACACTCACACACGCACACACTCATACCAATCCAACAATCATCAGAACTCTCAAAGGCCTCTTCGCATAATTCAAAGGTCGCCCATTGAAGATTGTCGAGGCTTGTGGCAAAGCAACTGCTCCAAATGCATTCGCAATGAATGGAATCTCATACAGCCTCGACTCATCACACAAAGATTGCATTCAAATGATGAATTTCATTTGGAAAATTGAATTTTGATATTCGAGAAAACACCGTTGGTCGTGTAGCATCTCTTGCGCGCACGCCACACCATCCAGCATATGCGGAACTGTTGATTCACTCAACAGCATTACATTCGCAAAGCCCCTGCAAGTACAGTGAAATGGTGCCAACAACATCATCGTCGCCGATTAAATCTATTTTTAGACACAGAATTTCGATGGTTTGATGTGAGCGAGAGAGCATCGTTGACACAAAAAACAACGAAATAAAAACAAATCGTCAACGACAAATTCGGAAAATGACGGCAGTCACAGCGGAAAAGTCGAAAGGAGAAAAGTCATCCGAGTGTGAATGGAAATGATATCATTTGGTTTTGAATGCGCTGACGATACACGAAGCACTCCAACACCCCACTTGAGTTTTGAGATTGGCGGGAAGAAAGAGATGGGTTGCCGGCTGGGTCAACAGCTGGAATTTCGTATTCAACCGAAGAAATCTCGTCATGTTTGTTAGCAAGAAAAAATTGAGCCGGTCATCAAGCTGATTGAAACCCATTTCATTGGGCTCTTATCGCATCAGCAATATGCTTCTTGAACCGTCAACCAACTGATAAGCAAACAATAGCCTCGAAATGAGTTGTAAATTCTTCCATGGAATTTGCACGCACGAAGAAAATTGTGGAAATAAATCAAATTTACGGTTGTTTTGTGGCGTTTTTTTTTTACCCGGTGGATCGCACACGTGAGCTGCGTTCACTCTATTGTTTCGGAAAGAGGTTTCCGATGCCAGTTTATTTGTTTCATTCGAAATAAAATTCAAAATGCGAACGAGACGGTCTTACGTGCGACGGAGAATGCTCCGTGGAATGCCTCAAGTTTGAGCTGCCTCCGAAATGAATTAAATGGGATGCTTTGAAAAAGGCTTCATCGTTTTCGAAATAGTAAAAAAAAAAGCGAAAAATAATTTTCGTGAATAAATCATTTGGTCGGAGACGAACGGTGAGGCGGGCACGAACGAACATAACGAAGATGCTGCCATCAATTTGAATTTCCAACTTCGACAAATCACTCTGTTTGCATCGAAGACATTCAATCGAAACTTTCCTAACACACCTTGCCCGCCCACATCCACCGAGCCCCCACCTCACAGCCACTTTATGAAAATGAAGTAAAAATATCGCATTGACCTTTCCGAATGCCAAATGAAAACGAATGGGGAATTCATTGCCAAGAATTCATTTTCGAAATTGAACGTCGAAATGTCATGCAGTTGCGGGCGACTAGCATTCAGCAGGTGCCTTCCGAAAATGCGGTAATTGATTTTTATTTTTAAAAGCAATCGAAAACCATCGACAGTGGCCAACCACGTTCGGAACCCGTCTAGACGCTGACAGATGGAATGCTACTCGGTTATCTTGCGGCAAATCAGGTGACAAGATGGTCGGCACGGGAAATTTCAAAACCGAATTTCCCACGCATTTTCCAAATTACCGGTGAATATTACACCATAACAAATACCACGATAATGCGTGAGTGTGTGTGCGTTTGTTTGTTTGTGTGTCGAATGTGAAGAATTCATCCATCGAACAATGTCTTTGTGCGACGAAACGTGTTATTTGACAATTCCATCAGCATGCCATCTGGCGATTGTTTTCCCTCAAGTATCGAATTAAACGAACCGAATGTGTGTCACCTGGTCTTCATCACTTCACCGACGAACTCCCCCTCGCTCTTACATCCCCAATCGACCCTCATCGACCCATCCAACACCCACTCACACCACTCTCCTTTAACCATTCTGTTATCATTTAGTTGTTCGCATGAGTTATGGACGTCAAATAAATAATCTAACGTAAAAATTTACGATCGCTGCGACACAGCAATCAATAATCAGGGAACAGAATAGAATCGAAATAGGAACAAATAAAAATGCTCGACATTATTAATTCGAGGTCGTGGGGCGTCATTAAATGCGTAACACGGCTGGTCAATCGTTGATGGTCGCTCGGACCGTTTGTTATGTGGCATTCGGTCAGCGAAATTGTCGACAGGTAAATAGGAGTGGAGCTCAGTTGTAAAGATAATGGAATCGAGTGTGATGAATAATGATTGGCTGGGGGGGTGGGGAGACTGCGCATTTTGTTGATCGATATGGTAGATCATTCTGACTGATCGTGTTGCTTCAAAAAGCATTCAAATAAATTGACCTAAATCACCGGGAACAAACACATCAAGATGATCATCGACTTACCTCTGTCCACCGACCAGATAATCCAGAAGTGACTTTGCCGTTGGGTTTATTTTCGGAATAAACGTCGCTGTGTATTCTCCTTCAATTCGATGTTTTCGATGTTTTTCGCCTTTAAAAACGGTCCGACACCAATAAAATAACTGTTCTTTCCTCTAAAATCACACTGCAATCGTATTCATTATCGTTCCACATTCGCTGAACGTGAGTCATTCAGGCACCCACATTTCACACTCTCATTCACCACAAATCACTATTTCAAATTAGCTAATTGATTTACGTGCGACGTATGCAAATTCGACAAAACAGACAGTTGGTTTCATCCAAGATAAGATATGATTGGTTGATATTGATTCAAAATTCAGTGTTTCCAAATGTTGACAATGATGGATTTATGTCTGCGAAATGATTGAAACCTTGGTCGGTGCACAGTTTATGTGGCCAACATATGCTCGTGTCGTGATATGAATCATTCAGTTTGGAATCTCGCGAATAATCTATATTGTGATCAATCACTTTTTCGTAACTGTAAAATTCGATGTTTGCGATGATATGCTAAGTGACAACCCCGCCGAATCTACTTGGACAGGAGAATGCCGCGGCAAACCACTTTCAAGACTGTTCCATTCGGGCTTCCGCCCGATCACACCACCAAAATATGCGCTTCTCAATCGAAGGTGATGTTTATTTCAGCGATTTCAGTGTCATCGCAACAATTGGCGGTTGGCGATGTTTTGTCGTGTAACGGTGAATCTACGTTTACAAAAGAAAAAAAATCCCATCAAGAAAAACGTCGTTGCTGGAAAATGACTGTTGTTTATGCTCTTCGTGCCACGAACACTGTGAAACTGACGGCAACAGCCAAAACGGTCGCTCATAAACATTTCTAGCATGTAAATAGCATCGGCGCGACGCCGACAACCGAGTTCATCCGATGCATGCACGTCGTTTTCTTTCATTCGGATCGGCGTGTGCTTCGGTTTCGGTTGTTTCGTGCGCGTTTCTCCTTTGCCATTTCATCGCGCTCGGTAGCGTCATCCGCATTCAACTCGTTCACCGATGTACACAATCCACTCTGTTGTGGGTCGAGTCGACTGTTTTATTCGACTGTTTTCGGGATCGAATTGGTAAAACGCTTTTGAAACGCGAAACGGATTCCGAATAACGAATTGATATTTTTTTTATTTTTTTTTTCATAAACGCCTGTTGTTTTCAAATTGAATTGATTTTTACATATTTTCCCAATTGGTGATTGGCCATTGGTCGACCTTTTCCGACACACACAAACACACACACATTCGCGTTGATCAATTCGCACTTGGATTCTATTCGATTCGGAAATACGTGCGTTATTTCAATTATGACTCGATTCTCATGTGCATTAATGTCCTCGACTCAGTCATGCTATCCCTTAACAACAACAACAACAAAATAAAGTTGAAACGAAAAAAAATATAGTAAAAGCCTCAACAATCCAGTTTTATTGCCGTTCATGTCACTCCCGTTGCTATTGTTGTTGTAATTTACAACAATTAATTCGTAAATAAACGATACGGACGTCAGTTAATGTTGTCGCATTATTTCGCCAAACAATGCCGATGGAAGCGTCCGATGGGAAGACAATGAATTATGAAATTGTCTGAGTCATTTTTGTGTTCTCCGACAAGAATGGGCTGATATCTTGAAGGAATCTTAATGAGTGGATTGGACAGGGACTGGAAAAGGCGAAGGTAGGCGAGAGGGGGGTGCGGTGGACATTCACTTACAAAACGTTCCCCCGGTGACATTTCGGTAATCAAATGAATGCGTTGACTAAGTTCGACCTTGAAGAAGCGTAATACAATCACCGAAAATGACAGTGGAGGACAATGAAGATGTCGACCCCTTTCGGAATGCCATCCACAACGCACTCGGTCCCATAGCTCATTTCTAACATTAGCTTGGAATGATGAAATCCCGTTCGCTGCTAGAAATAGCTACACCAAAGCCAATAATCAACGTTGATAATGCTTTGCTATTGAACGACGTTTCACTCACACCGACCACACCAACCGCGCAGACCGCACCAACATCAAACATTTCGCCTCCAACCGAAAACAATCGAATGGCATTCTGTTTACGATTTACTGTTTATTTTAAAATTCTTTCGATGCGGTTTACCGTTAAACAATGGAATTTTCGGTCTGAATTTCCGAAGAGGTGAGGTGAGACGGGGAAGTCACGTTGGATCGCCAGGGAGACGTTGGCTGTGCGGTATTTCACCAATCGATTTTTTTCGCCCTTCCAAACGATGAAGGACCAGTTGTAAACTTGAATTAACATGGAACGAAGAGAACATCCGTTGTGCCAGAATATGCTTGAGATAATCTATTTTGACACATTTATGAAGAGTTAAGAGAGTGAAAAGGAAAATGAGAAGGCTTTCGATGGTCGCACGTACCGGGCAGAAGTGGGGGGAGATTGAGCGGGCGGGGTCACTGTGATGGTGAGGAAGCGGATGATTGTTGAATTTTCACCTTCGTCCCAAAATCGGATGAGTGTTTGACGGAAGATTGTGTCCAACGAGGTTGCGAGAGCGGTGTGAGGTAGGTCATATTCCGAGGGTGGGGGTGTGCGAGCGGTTAATTGAATTTTATCGAAGAGTCGACAGGCGGACAAGTTGACTGATGAACGTTTTCAAACAAAAGAAAATTGCTTTCCGGCATCGATAGACCGTCATCCATTCGACAGCCGAGACAATGCGTCCGCAAATGATGCCGAAAGAAAGAAAACCAAGTTGCGTCGAACGATAATCCATATTTAATGATATCACAACCTTAACCAGCGCTCATAATAAATCTAATAAAACCATAATGTTACAACTTCATTATTCTGGGGCTTCCGTCTTTGGGCAAATTCGCTTCGATTTGGTGTGCGGGTTGTTGCTGGGTCCAGCGGTCGGATGTGAGGGGTACTGCAACCGTCATGCAGCTGAATGATTATTTCCATTGTTTTTATTCCAACTTGAAAGCCAAGTACGTACTTTGATGGAATTTTTATTATTATCATTTGCCGGAGCTTTCCGTCATTGTGCTGTGCTAGCGAAAATTCGCTCTTTTTTGCGCTTTCCTGCCGTCTTGTGCTGGAGGGACTGGTGTTTGTGATTCTGTTGCCGGTGCTATTGTCGTTACCGTTAGCAGTCTATCGTTGTTCAGCTGAACCATAAAAATGTCTAAAGACGAGAATAATGAACACTTCATCAAGTGGTCCATGCCTCGATGATAATTCCGACGCGAATAAATGGAAAATCGAAATGTCATTATGAGCAGCATATCAAATTCATATATTGGTAGTGAGGGTAGTGAGGGTGTGTGTGTGAGTGTATGTGTGTATGTGTATGTGTGTGTGTGTGTGTTTATGTGTGTCTGTGTGCGTCCGGGAATTCAGTTGCTGTCCGTGGTGTCAAAAGGCCGAAAATGATAACGTTTTTATGGCGATTTTCAATTTGGTTTGTTATTTGAGAGAAATTTCCACTCAAGCGCTTAGCTGGGACACGAACCGACTGCGGTAAAATGAGATTGGCTCATTCGAGTAGTAAATACGCGAACCAAAGCTTGGAGCTGAATTGGCTGAACGAATTGTAAGATGGCGCTCGAGATGCGCGGTGTGTTTCTCCGCTTTCTGTCTTTGGTTATTGAAGGGTTGAATTCAAATTTCTCCGAAACCAATGACAGTTACATAGAAGATCCATCGCAGATAGGTTCTTTTAAACCCCGAGTCGTCAATCAGCCGGATTTTTCCGCCCCCAAAGAAAAAAAATCACCTCCAAAAGAGCAACCAGGAACTCAAACCAAGACCAAAACCGCCTCCCAAACATCCGATTCAAGTCGTTCGCATCCTCAGACGAGACAACAACAAACGCGCCCATTCCCACCCGGCATCACGCCGGTTAATGAACTGATTGAACAACAAGCAAATTTCCCAGAATGCCATTCAGGAAGCGCTCCCCAACAGAAATACATGTTTTTTTTTTTGTGTTGGCAAACAAGCCGACGTGTGTGCTTGACTTTGTTCACAGCTGAACGTGCACGTGCTGATAATTCCTGGGCCATTGTGCACGATGCATCCGAAATGCCATAACTAAGCATGTCATTTGCATCATCCTTGACGAATGTGTGTGGGCGCCAATCGTTTGCC
>JANSTV010095379.1:0-20037 GCA_027564135.1 Lestremia cinerea
TCAAATAACGCTTGTTCGGTACACGAATGGAAGGGCACATTCAAAGGTGAAAGTGTCACGTTCAGAATGACATCTGTATGCGGTCACGTCATGTCGCTGGACTTTATTGCCAAATACAACTCCTGGGACAGAGTTGACCCGGTTGAGTTGTACACATGCCCAACGGAGAAGAAAGAGGCCACTCCAAAGCTACGGATGCCATCGTTTTTGGCTCAGGAAGCCAAAGGTTGCGACTATCTCGTTCTCTGGCTGGATTGCGACAAGGAAGGCGAGAATATTTGCTTTGAGGTCATGGATGCGGTGTCACGAACCATCCGAAACGTCTATTCGGACGCCGTCACCTATCGCGCCAAGTTCTCAGCCATCACCGAGAAGGACATAAAATACGCAATGAACAATCTCATTCGACCGAATCAAAACGAAGCCATGAGTGTTGATGCACGGCAGGAGATTGATCTTCGTATCGGTTGTGCGTTTACACGCTTCCAGACCAAGTTCTTTCAAGGTCATTACGGTGATTTGGACTCATCGCTGATTTCGTATGGACCGTGCCAGACCCCTACTCTCGGCTTCTGTGTTCAACGTCATGATGAAATTCAGACATTCAAGCCGGAAGCATTTTGGTATCTTTCGTTGAACGTCGGTAGCGCGGATGTTGTATTGGAATGGTCTAGAAATCGCGTTTTCAACAAAGAAATCGCCAACATGTTCCTGACGATGGTCAAAAAGCACAAAGACGCTTTGTAAGTGATTTGAGAATGACCGTTGTGAGGTGATTTTGCTGACTGTTAAATTTTTCAGTGTGGAAAGCGTTTCTGAGAAGGAGCAGACCAAACCACGCCCTCTGGCTTTGAATACGGTCGAATTGATGAGAGCTGCTAGCTCTGGCCTGGGCTTGGGTCCGCACAATGCCATGCAAATTGCTGAACGATTGTACATGCAGGGTTACATCAGTTATCCGCGTACAGAGACAACGAGCTACCCAGGCAATTTTGATTTGATGTAAGTTTTTCCAAGCGGTGAATCCATAACCGTTACTAATTACCGCCTTTTCCTACAGCGGTGTGGTGAAACTTCTCCAACCTTCCGGGGATTTCGGTGAGAATGCTAGATCGATCGCTCAAAGCATGAACAGTCCCCGCAAGGGTACAGATTGCGGTGACCATCCACCCATCACGCCAATGAAACTGTTGACTCGTGGTGAATCGGATAGCAATGACACTTGGCGAGTATACGATTACATCTGTCGTCACTTTTTGGCCACCGTCTCTCAGGATTTGCGTTACAAACAAACGGTAGCGAAATTCTCCGTCGGTTCGGAGAAATTCACGAGCACGACAAACGTGCTGGTCGATCCTGGATTCACCAAAGTGATGACCTGGCAAGCGTTCGGCAAAGATGACACGGTGCCCACATTCAAACAAGGTGAATCGGTTAAAATCAATGATTACAAATTGGTAGAAAGCCAAACCGGTCCGCCAGAATACCTGACCGAGTCAGAGTTGATCACTTTGATGGAGAAGCATGGCATTGGCACGGACGCTTCGATTCCAGTGCACATCAACAACATTTCCCAGAGAAATTACGTGACAATTGGTACGGGTCGTCGTTTGATTCCAACTCAGCTGGGAATCGTGCTGGTACACGGGTATCAGAAGATCGATCCAGAACTTGTGCTGCCGACCATGCGATCGGCGATCGAGAAGCTTTTGAATTTGATTGCTGCCGGCTCGGCTGACTACAACTCCGTGCTGAAGCATGCCATCGAGATTTTCCGAATGAAATTTGAGTATTTCGTATTGAACATTGCGCACATGGACTCACTTTTCGAAGCGTCCTTCTCGCCCATCGCTGAGTCCGGCAAGGCATTCTCGCGTTGCGGAAGATGTCGTCGCTACATGAAATACATTCAAACAAAGCCACCGCGCTTGCATTGTTCACAATGCGATGAAACGTATTCGTTACCGATCAACGGTACAGTTCGCGCATACAAAGAGCTGCGTTGCCCACTCGACGACTTTGAACTGTTGGCCTTCTCGAGCGGCACCAAAGGACGATCGTTTCCGATGTGCCCGTACTGCTACAATAACGCACCATTCAAGAACATGGTCGGCAATGCCGGATGCAATTCATGCACACATCCGACTTGTGCCAACTCACTGACCCTGTTGGGTGTGTCCAATTGCGACGAATGTGATCGCGGTGTGCTTGTTCTCGATTGCACATCGGCCCCGAAGAAATGGAAACTTGGATGCAATTCCTGCGATGTGCTGATCAACATCTTCGCCAAAGCCAGCAAGGTAACGGTCAATGCGGACAAAAGCTGTGATGAATGCCAATCGCAACTAGTCACCGTCGTATACAAATCGGATCAAACCAAATTCAAGGATGGCACCGAAGAGAAAACCGGCTGTCTGTTCTGCAGTGCCGATTTCATCCCGCTGGTGGAGAAACATCGGGCCGTTATTTCGCGACCGGTTCAAGTGAGTGTTCGTGGTGGTCGCGGCGGGAGTCGAGGAGCAGCTGGTCCACCGGTTCGAGGAGGTGTCACCGTTGGTGCTGGACGCGGCGGTCGTGGACGGAATCCCAAAGACAAAATGGCTGCATTGGCTGCGTATTTCGTGTAAATTGCTGTCAATGTCAACAAAACGGTTTCATGGATTTGTTGAATGGACTGTTGTTGAATCGATCACCAACTTTTCGCGACGCCAATCACCTTTTCTACTTAATATTTAAGTAGCGTGGTGTCGACGTTGCTTTCTCATAAAACACCAATATCTCGTCGAAGGTCTTCGTTTCTCCTCCTCGTTTTAGTATTATTGAATGAGATGACCCATTTGGATCGATTGTTTTGATCAGATGAGATCTGTCGCCGTTCTCGCATCCAGAAGATTCTATTTTTGTCTTTGCATTTTAATAAATCTCATGATTACAATTGGAATGTTGTGCTTTTTGTCTTGATCCTCCCCTTGGCAGGTTTCTCATCAGCTCATCTGCTAGCGGTGTTGATCGCATTAGGCGATATAATACCACAGCGATCGTCGCTCTGCCAAGATGCATCATCTGATAGCACTGTCATTACTCGACTCGATTATTTCTAATTGGGAGCGAACGGGACTAGTTACTCGCTGAACGTCAAAGCACAATGATTCGCTCAACCTTCATATGGATCGCTGCGCTCATCAATTTCTTCGCCTTATTTTGCATTCTGGACGCTGTGAGTTGCTCCTTTACTTAAAGCAAGAAGATTCACAAATAATTTCTCTCTCGTGTGCAGGTTACAAACTACGAATTTATTAAGAAATACCAAATTTGTACATTCGACGAAGAAATTGTGACGAAAGGGGCTTGTTATAATATGCGTGTGAATCGAACACATACGCTAGATGGATTCGAGGCTCATCTGCGTCGACCCATATACAATTTATATGTAAGGTCTAGATGAGCTCGAGATTATTGAGAATAACTGCTTATTTGTTTTCAGTCATCATTGACCACGTTCAAGAAAACTCCGACAAATCACTACCGTGCAACTTTGTTAATAAATGTAACTGCGGATATTTGCGGATATTTGAGTGGCAAAGTTCCCTCCAGTTGGTTGGATGTTGTTGTTCCAGACGTTAAAGACCGAGCCAATTTTTGCTCTTGTCCGATATCCGTGCGTTGAAATTCGCTGTCAGGACTGAGCTTCCGCTAACCATCTCCACTATCTTTCCCATTTCAGGGCCATATTTGGATAGCGAATCAAACAATCAGTGGAGTGAATCCCAGATTCCCTCCACTTCTACCAACCGGCGAGTTTATGGCAGTGTCAAGGTACTACACGATCATCAATGGAACCGGCCGTGACGTGCTGCGTCAGAAATACTTTTTTGAAATTATTTCAAAGACTTTGCAGGAATTTTAAAAAAATGCCTTCGAAATTGATTGAATAGTTTGATTACATTTGAAATGCTGTGCTGTTTTTCTTGATCCTCCCCTCGTCAGCTCATCCGCTAGCGGTATTGATCGCATTAGGCGATATAATAACACAGCGATCGTCGTTTAGCCAAGATGCATCATCTGATAGCACTGTAATTACTCGACTCGACAGCTTTTGATTAGAATCGAAGCTAGTTACTCGCTGAACGTCAAAGCACAATGATTCGCCCAAGCTTCATACGGATCGCAGCGGCCATTAATTTCTTTGCCTTATTTTCCATTCTGGACGCTGTGAGTTGCTCTTTTGCTTTAAGCGAGAAATTTCACAATAATTTTTCTTTCGTGTGCAGATTATTTACTACGAATTTATCCCGAAATACCAAATTTGTACATTCGACGAAGAAATTGTAACGAAAGGGGCTTGTTATAATATTCCTTTTGAACCGAACACATACTCTAGATGGATTCGAGGCGCATCTCCGTCGACCCATATACAACTTATATGTAAGTTCTAGATGAGCTCTAGATCATTGAGAATAACTGTTTATTTGTTTTCAGTCGTCAATGACCACGTTCAAGAAAACTCCGACAAATCACTACCGTGCAACTTTGTTAATAAATGTAACTGCGGATATTTGCGGCTATTTGAGCGGCAAAGTCCCCTCCACCTGGTTAGACGTTATCGCTCCAGACATTAAAGAACGAGTGAATTTCAGCTCTTGTCCGATATCCGTGTGTTAAAATTCGCTGTCAGGACTGAGCTTCCGTGAATAATCTCCAATATCTTTCCCATTTCAGGGCCATATTTGGATAGCGAATCAAACAATCAGTGGAGTGAATCCCAGATTTCCTCCACTTCTACCAACCGGAGAGTTTCTGGCGGTTGGAAGATACTACACGATCATCAATCGAACCGGCCGTGACGTGGTGCGCCAAAAGCTCTTTTTCGAAATTATTTCAAAGACTTTGCGGGAATTTTAAAAAATGCTTTCGAAATTAATTTGTTAAATGAAAAATTGTTTTAAAAATGTTCCTCAAATAAACACTGGGTTGATCTTGGCGCCATCTACGCCATTTTCCATTGAACTTGAAAGACGTTATTCGATGACATTTAGCATTCCCTCCAAACGTATTTGTTTTGCAAGCTTAGCTTCGACCGGTAACCGGACTGAACTGAAATCATATTTCATTTCCATTTCACATAAAATCCAAACGATAAAATGGGTGACAATTTGGATCAAACTCGTCAGGAGAGCTCAATTCGGAAGGAGAAATTAAAAAGTCTTTTGGAAAGGGGCGGCAAAGCGGGTAGGCAGCCAGTGATTTTCTTATTGTTTTCAATGCATTTTGACCCTTCTTCTCTTGCATTTAGCCGAACAGAGCGGCTCAAAATCGGTGTTTGAGAATCTCGTGGAGTTGATGACCATCGTTGACGAGTCCAACACATTGGCATTGGAGGGTAAAGTGTCAGATCGTGTGGGTCAAACCGCAGAGATTGTTCTCGATGCACAGGTGATTATAGGTGAGATCTGACTTCCAATTGAAGCATTAACGACACCTTCTCCAAAATCAGGTGGCCAAAATGGCGCATGAACTGATGAACTCCACCCTCCAAGACATGGAAAACTACAAATTCTCGGACGATGAATTCATCCGAGGGATTGTAAGTCAACAGCTCTCTCTTTTTCTTCCAAAGTTTAAGCTTTCAATTATTTTCCAATCAGAAAAAGGTAGTCCGCCCGGACGGTGGAAATCCCAATTGGTCCGAACTGGAATTACTGATTTTTGACATTGGCAAGACGGTTGCTTTGTCTCAATCGATGTTCGGAACATTCGTCCATGACGACCCTGATCGTGAGGAGGCAAACACCCAGCGTCAGAAACGTCAAACCCGTCCTCGAGCCGAAGCGGGATTAGAAAAGCGACCGGTGGCGTTAACACAAGCCGGCAATCAAGAGAAGGGCGCTCACAAGGTCACTGCTATTTATGAGCAGATTGTAAAGGTAAGCATTGTCTACCAGATTGAGTTGAGTTCCACATTAATCGCTCGCCACTTTCAGATCTACGAAAATAATCATTCTCGAGCGATTCCATATTTTAAACTGGCCATCGACCCCACGGACATGATGAGAACCTTCGACAATGCGTTTCAACTGGCTTTTCTGTTTCGCGACGCCCGCATTTTATTCGAAAGCGACAAAGGCATGCCAGTCATTCGACCAATAAAGCCGAGCCTCGAGCCTACGAAGCCAAGCGAAAACTCTCAGTTTCTCCCGACACTAAGCTTTGGGCTCATTCAAAAAATGATTGAAAAGTATGACATCAGGGAGCCATTGCTGAGTTTCAAACAAAATCTGCCTGATGACGATTCGTGATGACCTTGGACGATGGCGGGAGTTTAGCTTTAGGGTAAGTAATAGTCTTGTTGAACGAAACATAAGTTCTCATAAGACTTTTTTCAAAGCAGTTAACAACATTCCTCGGAGGCATGAAGAACCGAAGATTCGAAGCGGAAACCATTCGTTCATTTAATTATTGATTAATTGATCAATTTTACTCTCAATTTGTTATTATTTTAATTAATTTTAAACTTTCATATGCATTTCAACGAATAATGGAATGGAAAATAAATATATTAATTCTGTTGAATTATCCTCTGATATGTCAGTTCTCGCTCAAACAGACATTTTCGTTTCACTGACAGTTGGGTTGCGTTCAGTCTGAGTCACGATTGGAAGAGTAGATTTTCTTGAATTTGAATGGTTCAAAGACGATTGTTGCATGAGACTGTCACTTGTGGGGGAGTTTTTGGAGCCTTCCAACATCCAAATTAAAAGCTCCTCCATCGTCGAACCCAACGGAAACTCTTTGGTCTTGTCCAAAATTCACGATAAACATCGAAATCTAGTACATCCTCCCCGAACTGACATTCGATTAGGTCAAGGCCATTCGCCTTCAACAAATCAGAATGTGCAAATGTTTCATTGTTTTTGACATTTGGTTTGGACAAATAAAAGAAAAACAGAAAACATTTTGACAATGAATTAATTCGCTGGGAAACAAAATTCCAAACAAATAGCGAATTCGATTAGGAATCGCAAAGAAAATACTCATTTTATTGTTAATTGTTGTTGAATTGTTTGAAACTGACCATTGCTCAGCACCGAAATGGACTTTGACAGTCCAGATGTGGAAAAAGACTTTCCCGGTTTGTATGCCTCCGAATCGGGAACGAGTCGGAAAAAGGACGATGACGATTGTAAGTTTTCAGTCTATTTTGAGCGAAACGGAACGAATCCAAATTGTACAAATTGCAGTCAGTGAAGGCGACCACGAAAAAGTGAGCAAAAAAGAGCTCCTTTTGGGAAGGCGCAAGGACAAGAAAGACAAGAAAGATCGCGGCTATGCCACATTGGATGGTGAGAGTTCACCTGAGGAGGATCATGATACCAAGTAGGTGCCTCACATTCGTTGAAATACCATCGATTTGCATGAACACTCTTCCCCAGAAGCCCATCAAAAACGAAGAAATCGAAGGCGTTCAAGTTTCCGTCGAAAAGCAAAGAGAAACGAGAAAAGTCCCGAGACAAGGAAAAGGAAGTGAAGGAGAAGGAAAAGGATGTCGTTGAGACGAAGGAGAAGAAGAAAGACAAAGACAAAAAGGACAAAGAAAAGAAGGAGAAGACCAAAGACAAGGAGAAGGACAAGAAGGATAAGAAATCAAAGCAATCTAGTGTGAGCGAGGAGATTCTAGAGTTAGGAGGTGAGTGTCTTGACCCCCCACCAACCCCTCATATCTAACTTCAATCGCCATCCAGACGCTCAGCCAATATTCGGTGTGTCTCTCGGCCTAGCCGTCGTCCGAAGTCACTGTCACGATCACATCAATCTACCAATGGTCGTGCGGGATTGCATCGATTACCTGCAAGAGCACGGTCTGCAAAGCGAACAAATTTACAAAGCGGATGCCGTCAAAACGAAACTACAGCAAATGAAGAAACTCTACAACAATCGTGAATCGAATGGCAACGATGACCTCGATGTGGCAACCGCGTGCAATCTACTGAAATTGTTCATCAAGTAAGTGACGGTGACTCGCCTCGACTGGCGCTGATTAACCCTCGACATTTCACAGAGAACTACCGGAACCGCTTTTGACAACTGATTTATTGCCGCGATTCGAGGAGGCGTCCGCCTTGTCGGATGTCCAGCAACAGCAAAGAGATTTGATGACGTTGATTAGTCAATTGCCCGGCTGCAATCAAACGTTGCTCGCTTGGCTGTCTCAGCACTTTGATGCGGTAATTCAGAATGAAAAATTCAACAAAATGAACGCTCAAACCGTTGCCATGCTCTTGAGTCCGACCCTTCAGATGTCCCACAGGCTGCTGGTGGTGATCTTGTGTCATTGTTCACATCTGTTTGCTGACACCGTTCTGGAAAAGTAAGTGCTGAAACGTCACCAATTTGAATTCCAAATGACATCTCGTTGGAATTCGGAACACGAACTTGGCCGAAATGCAAACTCGATATCAACGATGTGTGCGATGCTCAAGCGGTTTCTAATGAATGGTTCGCACAATTGTTGTTGCCGTTTCTTCTGTTTTATCACAAACACTGCTCTCCCCACAAAACATATGCTCAAAC
Organism: Lestremia cinerea; assembly: GCA_027564135.1. Taxonomy (NCBI): domain Eukaryota; kingdom Metazoa; phylum Arthropoda; class Insecta; order Diptera; family Cecidomyiidae; genus Lestremia; species Lestremia cinerea. Next base: position 8,569 of record JANSTV010095379.1, read on the forward strand.
AATACAAATGCACGTTGTCGTCATGGTCGTCGTCGTCTATCGAACAAAAGAGATATCGCGAAAAAAAGCGAACAATTTGATTGCGTCACAAATTACCCGATTACGATAAATAAACAACAGAAGAAACAAAAATGAAAACACGATTTTATATCCAATTCGGTTCGACGCGAAACCGAATTGTGCGCGATACACGCGACGACATTTGCAACAACCACATCGACGAAAAGCATAGAAAAATAGCAGAAAAAAGGTGAAACAAAACGTGAACAAGCGTCGAATAATTAATCACAGAACAGAAAATGTTTGATTGTTCGCATCGACGATCCATTCTGAAAAATCAAACTGTGTCGCCGTGAGTGTGATTTCGGTGGAGAAAAAGCAAAATGTCTTGTGGTTTTTTCAAATTGACGAGATCGTTTTCGAAGAGGTGCTTTCAGCCAGACCAGTGAATCGCTTTGTGACTTTGAATTAATTGCGTGGAATTCCTTCGTAGATACAAGCCGCCGATCACGTCAGCATCAACCAGCCCGAATCTCCCCGAAACAGCAGACGAGATATCGCAAGAGTTGAAGAAACAAGACAGTTTATTGAATCAGATTCATGCTGAAATGAATGCTGGTTTTGTGTCGAAAAAGCGGGAAGAGCAGCTGTGGGAAGTTCAGCGGATAATCACACAGTTGAAGGTAAGCTTAATCTGAGTGCTTTGTCAGAGTTTCTGGACTGAAAATATACTATTTTTAAACAGCGAAAACTCCGGCAATTTGAGAAGAACAAAGATTTCTCACAGAAGAGTCTAGATGACACCGTCGACGGGGAGGTATCTGTATCACACGATGCCCAATTCTCCAAGGGAAAATCTTTCTGTTCCGACGATGAATCTCTGAAAACGATGACAGTATTATCGACCGAGTCGAATACAAACACCGAAACAAAAACAACACCTCAGGTTGGTCTGACTGAAGAATGGAATTCCAGGCGATATTCTAACTGATTTCTCTCCTCTAGGAAACGCCGGAGAACCCTCTAGCCAGAGAGAAGATCCAAAATCTATCGCTAGATTCCATGGATGAGAATCCTGATCGAATCTACGTCCATGACAGTGGTCTGTTGATGGTCCCCGACACTCATCCAGACTTTGAAGATTTGATTCGAATACAATTGGAAAACTACGAATTAACTCAGTGGAAGAATCAACTGCAGAATCGAATAAACTGCGAACGATCGGAAATCATTCGGCTGAAAGGTGCTTTAAACAACAAACTCAACCAGAATGAGATCACAGCCAATGGTGGTACCAGCATTCCGCATGCCGACGATGAAAATTATGAGCGCATCATCACTCACTACGTCAAAGAGAATCAATTGTTGGAGCAGAAAAAATGCATGTTGGCCAAGGAATTGTTCGATGAAAATAAGGAGCTGATTCAGCTACGTGTCGATTTGGCCGTTCGACAATTTCAAGTTACTAATTGAATTGTTTGCGATTGTTGATCGTTTTGCGAATAAAATTTAGTTACATATCAAACGTTGCTAGTTTTGACAATTGATTTAGGGGTGGCGCCATCTGAATGAGTCGATTGGAACCAGCAGGTGACTTGTCATTGGCCCCAGCAATAAACAAACAGCAAGTCAAACACGAATTGAAACGTCATAACAATGAACCTTGCCTAACTGTGATTTCATTGAGGAAAATTTCGTCAGAAAATTGTGAAATTAAGTATTTTAGTGTGAAAATGCCAGAGGCTAGTGAAGTTGGTACTGTGGTAGCCAGAGCGGTTGGTGGAAGCTTGGAGGAGCAGGAGAATAGAGTGAATCTAGTGGAGGCTGTGAAGGACGTGGAAAATCTCAAAGCTTTGAATGGGAGTATTACCGAAAATGAGGCAGTTAGTCCTCAGTCGAATGCTACGACCTCTGAGACTACAAATTTAGATGAATATTGGGTATTCGGGTACGGGTCACTCATTTGGAAAGTTGACTTTCCGTATGAGTCAAAGCAGGCTGGTTACATCAAGGGCTTTGTGAGACGTTTCTATCAGAACAGCATCGACCATCGAGGCACACCCGAAAAGGTACGTTTTGATTGAATCCCACTTTGATTTTCATCATGGTCAATATCCCCTCTTCCAGCCAGGACGCGTCGTGACCTTGATCCCATCGGAAGATCCAGATTCACGTGTCTACGGGATGGCGTACAAAATAGCTGACTGTGATCGAGAGGAGGTGATCCGGCATTTGGATTTCCGGGAGAAAAATGGATATGAGAAACATACTGTGTCATTCCAACCGTACCTGAAAGGCGATGTGTCGAGTAGTAGAATCCTTGAGAATATCGTCATTTATATCGCGACCAAAGACAATGAATCATATGCGGGCCATCGGGCCGATTTGGATGACATTGCCCATCAGGTGTTTCACGCCCATGGACCTAGTGGTCCGAACAGTGAATATGTGTTTCAACTGGCCAATGCCATGCGACAGGTTTTCCCTGATCAAAATGATGAACATCTATTTGAATTGGTGCGTAGATTGGAGGAGAAAGTCAACCGAAATGTCATTGACAATTGATTCACTCAGCAAATTTTTTTTGGTTTTTTTTCTACGAAAATTGTTGTCTTTCAATAAATAGTTCAATTTAATTTCATTATCTCGTCTTTGCTAACAAATTGAATCATCAAAATCAATAACAGTCCTCATCACAGTGTTTTACTCAACCCTGCTTATGGCTTCGATGCGCTTCTCATCTGGCAACCCCTGGCAGACAAAACAAATGACAGTCAAATCAGTCAAATAGTTGTGTATCTCGTGAAGAATTCACAAAAATACCGTAAACAAACTGGTAATTGATAATCGCGACCGAAATCAAACTCCAAAATCAGGTATTTCACTCGTAGACTCCATCAAGTGCACCATACAATGCTCCCAGATTATCATTTGCATCAAATTATCAACATAAACTCTTTGAAACACCATTAAATCACCAGGCACCGCCAAGCAAATCATTCAAAGTTCGCTTTTTTGGTTTGTGAAATCACTCAATTGTTGTGTGTTTTTTCATTCGGCCAGGGTTTGATTGGTTGTATTTTGTTGCATTATTAATCGTTGTTTCTTTCTCCAACAAAATATAAAACGAATTCAAAAAAACCCCCCTCAAAAAATGTCCACTTTGAATACATCAACGACATCAACAATAGCAGCGATCCCAACAACAACGCCAACACCACCAATCACAATACCAACTGCATCGGCTGGTGGGAAAGGTGTTGAAGACCAAGTTATGGCATCGCCGTCACAAAGCAGTCCAAGCGGAAATGCCGCTCAAACGTCCAGTGGTGCTTCCGCTTCAACAACAACCAGTTCAAAGACAACAGCCACCGAAGCGGCAACACAAGTGAGTTTAATGCAAGGTTTCTTCTGTGGGGCCTCTTTGTCTCAACCAGGAATATCTTACAGGTTCTGACAAAGCCTCGCCTGCAAGAATTGGTGCGTGAGGTCGATCCCACAGAGCAATTGGACGAAGAGGTCGAAGAACTGCTTCTACAAATCGCCGATGATTTCGTAGAAAACACCGTGAATTCAGCGTGCCTTCTGGCCAAACATCGTAAAGTGTCCAAAGTGGAGGTGCGAGATGTTCAATTGCACTTGGAGCGCAATTGGAATATGTGGATACCCGGTTTTGGCAACGAAGAAGTACGACCATACAAACGAGCCACCATTACCGAAGCCCACAAACAACGTTTGGCTTTGATTCGCAAAGCCATAAAAAAATACTGAACGTTCCCAACATGAATTATGGATTTTATTAAGAGTAGACCCAATAAAACGAATTGTTTCTATTTCATCATTTCATTTCTACGAAAATGACACAATTGGCCGAAATAAAAATGTCTTTTATTAATTATTCGATTGAATTTTTACATGAGGTATAGATGTTGGATAAGCACAATCGGGCTTAAAGCTCATCTTTGCGTTCGATTTTGATGAGTTCCGTTTCGAAAATGAGGGTAGCTCCTGGTTTGATCTTGTCACCAGCACCCGATTGACCATAGGCCAATTCAGAGGGGATGACTAATCGACGTTTCTCCCCTTCGCACATGCCAAGAAGTCCTTGGTCCCAGCCTTTGATCACCTGTCCGGTGCCCAGGGTGAAAGTCAATGGTTGACCCCGTGGGATGCTGCTGTCGAACTCAGTTCCATCCTCCAGCTTGCCCTGCACGAAAATGTAAATGAGCCGATGATGTGGAAATCGATTAGAGCCACCACTTACCGTATAGTGAATGTGAATGAGGTCATTCTTCCGGGTTTTGTGTGTGCAATTTTCCACACGCTTCTTAATGCCGATTTGTAGCTTTCCCTCTGCCGCCACCGTACACACCACGGCCAATAAAATCGAACAAATTCCAATGAAATTTCTCATTTTTTACACCAATGTGATTTGTGATATGAAAGTGCTTTGATTGTGAATGGCGGCCGCTTGAATGATAAGTCAATACAAATAGCCAACGCATCGGGCACCACCAACTGACATTACGCTTCGACAAAACATCGAAGTGTCATTGTGCCAATGCAATCACTTCGTTTGTTTTTCAAAAATAATGTGGTGGCTATGTCATCGCAAAAACGAGCGCTCGATGGTCTTATAAAGCACAACAATTCGAAGGTTCAGTGTATTCGAAACGTTTGTGCACCGCCCATAGAAACGCAATTGCATACGCAGGCATTCGGAGGCAACAACAAGACAAATTTTTCGAAAATGACTGTGACCGCAGTTGAGGTTATGGAGACGCCAGATAAGGCCGAAAGCGACAAGAAGAATTACCGAGTCATTCGTTTGGCCAATGGACTGACGGCCTTGCTAATCTCAGATCCAATTGCTGCGGAGGGAACGAATGGTAATCAACCGAAAGAAGGTCAGTCGGTGGCCGATGAACAGTGTGAAAGTGACAGTGAATCCGCTGCTTCGGCATCGTCGGGCGAGGAGGACGAGGATGATGAAGAGGAGAGTCCCTCCAGAGATGGTAAAGAAAAACTGGCTGCGTGTAGTTTGTGTGTGGGCGTTGGCTCATTTAGCGACCCCCGAGATATTCAAGGCTTGGCACACTTTCTGGGTAAGTGACAAATAAGGTTGTGATTTGGATTAACCACATCCTGATGTCTCTGTATGCGGTTTTCATGCGATTAATTTTTCTTCAATCCACAGAACACATGATTTTCATGGGATCCGAAAAGTATCCAACGGAAAACGAATTCGATCAATTTATCAAGAAACATGGCGGTTTTGATAACGCTGATACCGACTCCGAGGAAACATCGTTCTATTTCGAAGTAGAAGAGCAACACTTGGATGGCGCCCTGGATCGTTTCTCACAGTTCTTCAAGGCTCCTCTCATGCTGAAAGAGGCAATGACACGAGAACGAGAGGCCGTCGAATCGGAATTCTCATCGAAGATGAACGGTGAAGATGTCCGTCGAGACCAGTTGCTTTCATCGCTGGTGCGTGCGGACCATCCGGGAAGTATTTTCGGCTGGGGCAATTTGAAAACGCTCAAAGATAACATCGAGGATGACGCATTGTACCAGCGGGTTCATGACTTCTGGAAGCGTCATTACTCCTCCGATCGGATGTATGTGGTGTTGCAAGCAAGATTCCCACTGGACGACCTACAAGAATTAGCTGAGAAGCATTTCGCTTCGGTTCCAAACAATGGTCTACCCTCAGATGATTTCTCAGCGATTCCGCATGAAAACGTGTTCCAGCCGAAATTCCACGAGAAAGTCTACTTTGTGAAGCCGGTGGGGAATATTTCGAAAATTGACATCACTTGGTGTTTGCCGTCGGTTCTCAAAGCCTATAAATGCAAGCCGCATCATTACCTGGGCTACGTGCTGGGCTACGAGGGCAAAGGCAGCCTGCTGAGCTACTTGCGAAAGAAGTTATGGGCCATCGAACTTGTAGCTGGAGTCGATGATTCTGGTCTCGGATCGAATACGTCCTTCTCTTTGTTCACCATCAGCATTTACCTCACCGACAGTGGTTTCTCGCATCTCAATGAGGTAATCCAGGCGATACGATCAATTAGTTTCAATATTAACCCTTTCAATAGGTTTTAGATGCGACTTTTTCTTACATTCGTCTCCTGCAAGAAGTCGGACCCAGCGAAAGACTCTTCCTTGAATTGCAACATATCGAAGCAACGACCTTCCGATTTTCGAGTGAGCGCGAGCCATTGGACAATGTGGAAGATTTAGTCATCAACTTGAAGCAGTATCCAGCCAAGCACATTCTCACCGGTGACTGTCTGTACTTTGACTACGATCCGGCAGCCATAGCAGACATCATTGCGAGACTGAATGAACCCAATTTCAACATCATGGTCACATCCACGCATTTATTCGACGAGAATGTTCGCTACGATTTGAAGGAGGAATGGTTTGGTACGGAATATTGTGAACGAACCATGCCCGAAGACTGGCAGAAATTGTGGCAGAACGCAAGACCCCGTCCAGAGTTCCACTTGCCAGATCCGAATCCATACATCGCCGATGACTTCAGCATCACTTACGACAAGGCACATCCAGTGGAGAAGTTCCCGAGCAAAATCTTCGAGACAGACATCTGTGAGGTTTGGTATCGCCAGGACGACAAATTCTTGCGACCCATTGCCTTCTACCACTTCTATTTCATGAGTCCGAATGCATTTGCAACGACAGAAAAGTATGTCTGAAGGCTACCCATTCTTGCCAAATTCTTATCATTTCTCAATTTTAGGAAAGTGATGGTCAGTCTGTATTCCGCCTTGCTCAAATACCAGCTGGTCGAGCAATTGTATCCAGCGACCTCAGCTGGACTAGAATATCGCTTCTACGCCGCCGAAAAAGGACTCATCCTGAAAGTGTTTGGCTACAATCAAAAGCTGCATGCCATCGTCGACACCTTCACCAAATGTCTCAACTCGCTAGCTGAAACCGTGACGGAAGATCAGTTCCAGATGTTTGTCGAACAACAATTTAAAAACTATGAAAATGTCTTCCTCAAGCCAAAAGCAATTTCAAAGGACCTCCGTCTGAGTGTGATCGACACCAACTACGTGCCATTGACCGAGAAGAATCGCATCTTGAAGTCGGTCACCTTCGAACAGTTTGTCGGATTTTGTAGAGAGTTCTTCAACGAAATTAAAATCAAAGCGATCATGCAAGGCAATTTGAAAGAAGCGCAGGCGCGAGAGATCATCGATGGCGTTCTTACAAATTTGAATTGCTCAAAAATCCCTGATGTAAGTGCTAGATTCACAGGTTGCTTCAGATGTCTAACCAATTGCTTCATTGCAGATCAACTCTGTCTACTTCCACTCGGTCAAAGTTCCAGCCGGCTCAAGCTATTTGCGATGCTCTGCTTTCAACACAAACGATGTCAACACAATCATCACAAACTTCTATCAAATCGGACCGATTTCGTTCCGAAACAATGCCCTACTAGATCTCCTCATATCCGTCGCTGAAGAGCCAATCTTCGACATTCTCCGATCAAAGGAGCAACTTGGCTACGATGTGTCCTGTTCGCTTCGTGACAATCACGGAATTCTAGGTTACACAATCATCGTGAATTCGCAAGAGAACAAATTCTCGGTGGATCACGTTGACGATCGCATCGAGAATTTCCGTCAGGAGCTCATTGCGATCATTCGGAATATGCCAGCAGATGATTTCCAGCAATACAAGGACTCGCTGGCCAAAATCAAACTGACCGAAGACAACGAACTCAAGGATGAAGTCGAACGGAATTGGGCGGAAATCACGACCGATGAATACGCTTTTGATCGAGCACAACGCGAGGTTGACGCCTTACGGACGCTCACACAAGAGGAATTCAGCGAGTACTATTCTAGCCAGCACGGAGATGGGCTACGAAAGCTCTCAGTACAAGTGATCGGCAATCCAAATGGCAAGAATAACGATGAACAGAATCCAACACAGAATGGACAAAACGGCAAATCCTTCAACGAGTTCAACTTTGTCGAATTCAAACAAGAACGAGCCGCTCATTTGATTAAAAATATCCTGGAATTCAAGAAAACGCTGCAAATCTATCCCATTTCGAGAACTCCGCTGGAATGAATTTAATGTTGCTATTATAATTTTTTGAACATTTTTTTGAAGATATTAAAAGGAAGCATTTCAATCTAAATTTATTTCTCTGTCAATTGTGAATGAGCCAAGGGCTGGAAGCTTCAACTGAATCGCCCAAAAGTATGCAATTTCGTCTCAAAGTCTTGTCGACTCAATTACCATTTGCGCTCCTCGTCCACAAATGATTCATCTTCATTTGCCAACCGTTGCTTGTTCGCAAGCATCCTCACCACTTAATCAAACTGGGGCCATTCCGGCACCGCAATTACAATCCATTAAGTGAATCAGTTGCGGCCGACGGACGAACGGATCCGTGGGCGAATTATGGAAATCCAACATCGCACGCATACAAACTGCAGAATCGCCATCAAAATCAATATTTAATGTTCGAGTGGGATGTTGATTTTGTGAATTCATTTCAGATCGAAGGAGGTGGTATCGTTCGGATAATGACACGGTTATTCATCGTGCACGTATGCAAATGCGAATGTTGTGGTCGATCGATGGTGTCAATGTGTGCTTTTTTTTCAAAGTCTTTTTTTTGCTCGTATCAACCCATCGCATGGCGATTCGCAATCGAAGGCAAAAACTCGTTTTTTCTTCGAGTGGATTTTTATCGTTCAGTTTACTTATTATAATTTTTTTTTTATTTTTTTTTGAGGAAAAAAGGAGAAAAAATGCAATATTTCTGATTTCAATGGCTTCGTCTCAACCTGTCGGGACATTGGAAGAATTAATTTGTTTTGGAATTCCCGAATGAAGAATACCATCTTTCACGGTTCCTCGGCGACACTGTTCACCTGCTCCAAGAGTGGCAAACGACGAGAAAACATTTAAAAATAATCCGCTTGACTCATCCGCCTGCTTAAGCAAAGCCGTCGGGCCCGACTCGGACCGCTTAAATGCCACGTCTTACGAAGTTTAAAAGCCTTGAAATGTCCATCTAAGGTGACAATCAACGGTATTAAATGAATCAACAGCTCTCAAAAATGGCATTCCGAGGAAAAAATTCAAAATCAACGCAACACAATCGGTACGTCATCTCGCAAAGAGCGAGCAACGAAATTCAACGTTCAGAATCCAAATTGAATGAAGAAATGTACGATGAATCTGGCTGGCAACGTCAATCGCATCAGCGGACCGCATGCAGTTGAGCTTATGGACCACCGAACCGAACAATCACATTTTCATTAATTGAAAGGCATTTTTTTAAATTTCAAACCCATTTGCTGCTGTCATTGCGTTCGCGTGCACAAAACGGCCGAGCGAAATGCAACAAAAATTTTCCTCAGCAAAACAACGTGGGATTAAATCGATGGATTTATTTACAGTATTTTCGTCGTTTGTTTCAGTTTTGGGCTTGTGAATGGACCGACACCGGTGCCTGCAAATGCGCATACAATGCAAAATCTGTTGGATTGCTGTCATGCGGTGTCGCGTTGAACGACGCGAGCCGCATTAGAATCGCATTTGAATGGCTTCAAGCATTACAATGACATTACGTATTTGCTAATTGGTATTTTGACTTTCACTGCATTTCGATTACGTATTCATGGGATTGCACACGATGACGATGCGATGCATACCAATCACCTTCTCGGGATTCTCGTGCAGCCTCCACGAAGATCACTCGAACCAAACGCAACCATCTCCAAATCCGATATCGTCGCTGGCCAATCACCCGACCAATCTCCAAAAAGACCGGACGCCAATCGATCCACCGCAACCACTCTTTCGCGAGCATTACGGAAATTCGCTTTGTTTCACTTTTAACCGTTTCGACCAAATTCAGACTCGCTTGCCTCGGCAACGTCCGTCCAAATCGAATCAATCAAACGAAAACAAAATGGATTTTCGGTTAATTAACCGACACTATATTTGGTCTCTCTGGGCAAATGTTCTATTATTCAACCATTCGCTTCGAGAACAATACAATCGAGAAACCAGTCTTGACCATATTCGCGCTGTCGCGCACATCGTTTAGCTGATGGCACGGTGCGATCGAGGAAAACAAATCTTCGCTTTTTTTCCGGTTCTTTTTCGTCTCTTCTTTTTCTGCGTCGAGAATCGGATTCGTTTCATTAAATATTCAATTTGAAAATTGCTTTTCGAATTTGCATATTCTCTTTGTGCGATCAACAACAACAACAACAATGACAACAATCATCGGCTGTGATTGGCCTGCGAAACGACGTTAAATGCCTTTGAAAATCGTTCTCGAGTCGAAGACGACGAATTAAAATGTGGGCAATTTGATGAAGCATTGATATTCCGAAAGACTTGAATCGTCCCCCGTTCCATTCAAATGGAATCGAATCAAATGGAATGAAGCAAAAAAAAAAAATTGAATGAAAGAATCGCTTCGAAATGAAATGACAAAAAAAGAAGAGAGACGAAGAAAGAAGGAACGAAAAAAAAGAGAAAGAGACAAAAGATGAAACATAAAATATCGGATTAAAAATAGCTGATGCAAATTACCGATAATGCTTTGTTGAAGGGAAATGTGGTAATCGTCACTGAATTCCGTCGATCGAAATGGTCAAAGGCACTGCGAGATGACAAGCGGCTCGTCGAAAACAACGGTTGTTCGGTTCTCCTATCGAACGGACTGGATCTCTTTCGGTGATTTTAACATAATTATGTTGTTACCATAATGATGAGGCCGCAGCAAAATCTACAATTCAAAAACAAACAGCATAATTGAGCTTGAAATTGGTGGAGCTGTGGACGCGAAATGCGGAGAAATGTGCGGCGATGCAATCAGCAACAATGTCTCGAAATGACACGTTCCATCGATACGACGAGCTGACGATTCGACAGAACAAATCGCTTGGCAAACAACGGAGTTTCCAACCTGAATGCAATGGGTCCAATCGCACTCTTGAAATGCTCGGAGAATTTTCTGTCAATTAATTCTGTCGCAGCGCAGCTTGTTAACGGTGCTATTGTGGCGAGATGCGGGTGGAATTCGTGTTGAACCGCAACCATTTTCATTCGCGGAAAGGTCATTGAATTTTTCGGTGAGAAATATTTTCGGTTGGATTTTTCGTTGATGAATCCGACAAACGTAATTAATCACGTTGACCCAGTGAATGTCAGAGTCATACAAAACGAGCCGTTTTGCCATAAATCATTGTCTCGTTGTGAGGCTTCATCGAGATTTTTCTCGGTTTAATTTAATTTAATTTTTTCTTTTTTTTTTTTTTCGTTCGTCTCGATTCGGCTAATTAGCAAGAAATGCATCTCAGAATCCGTTAGCATTCGGCCAAATCGGAGAAATGGGTGAATCTTTTTCTGTGCAGAAATACTGACTTAGATTCGTGCTTCAGCGATCGCACGTTGTAT
>JANSTV010095490.1:0-20026 GCA_027564135.1 Lestremia cinerea
ATGTTGGATATATTTTCAATGATATTCGTTGGAATTTTCAAATCCTTTTTAAAGGTCAATCGTGCAGGTGAATAACGTCTAAATTAGCACAACAACAAGGCAAGAAGGGTGGAAAAAAAACAAAGTAAACGAAAAAAGAATCAGAAAATCATAACGGAAATACAAAATGGTCGGACATGCGGAGAGAGATGCGGTGTGAGAGTGAAGAGGAGAGACTTTCTCAATTGAACACCGAAAGCGGATGCGACAAACACAAATTAACGACAATGATAATGATACGATACCCAAAATTGAATTTCAGCGACGATCCCAGGCCAACCAGACTGGAGGCGATTGATGCGGCTGGCATCGTTTCCGATCGGTGCATTGCTTTGTTCAGATGTAACGATTCGTCGAAGGTGGCACTGCGTTGGCCTTTGAACAGGATTGGCTGGTCGGTGTAGACGGTGTTGTTGTTATTGATTATCACTTTGTCCGCCTGTGCTGGCATCTTTTGGATTTCAATCAATTCATCTTCTTCTTCGTTCAACGCGCCCAATGGATCGTTTTGGGTGACCGGCGTTCGTGGGGAAATTCTAAAAGAACAATTTCGCAATTAGCTTCAAACTCTTCAATTAGCATTGCCATTGCGGATCACTCAGTTCACTTCATACTTGGTCGGGCTCTTCTGCTTAGCCTCACTATCACAATCCAGATCCTCCTGCGAGCTCTCACCACTTTTGGGCTCATCGAAGTTCAGAGTTTTCTGGCATTTCAATTTCTCATCACCAATGCTGGAGCAGCCATCCCCTCCACTTCCGGACAAAGTCCGCTGTCGATGCACTTTCTCCATCAATTTGGAATCACCAGCGAAGCTGTCCGATCGCGTCATAATGCGAGGACTCAAATCACACGGACTCGACGATTTCGTTTGGTTATTCTGTGCAAAATCATTCGTTGCCTTATTCGTTCCTTCGCTGGAGATGAGTAATCCAGCGCTGGACATCAAATCGGATGATTCTTGTGGTCCAGTCTGTTTAACGATGCTGCCAAGACGCCCGCGGAGTTTGTCAAAGGCAGAAAAATCGATAATGGAATGTTGGCCTGGCGCGTCTGGATGCTGCGATGAGTGGCCGGAATCCAAGCTAGTTCTCGAGGTGCCATCGGTCATTTCCAAATTATGAAGATTCTGATCGGATCCAATGACCTTCCGGTTGCTGATTGATTGTTGAGCGCGTCGCCGGAAATGGCCGACGCCGATGATGACATTCTTTAGGCGATTCCATCGTGCTTTGCTTACAGTCGAAGCATCTGATGGCCACTGAGCCTCTAACACACACCGATTGTAGAACCCGTACGTTAACGCGTTCGGTTGGAGGCCCGACCGCTTCATCAAATAATATAATCTCACAGCCAACACCGGCAAATTGTTCAAACCGCACAATTGCATCATCACCCGATAGCACACCTCGTCACATACGATGTGTAATTTACTGGCCTTGGACAGCAGATCATAGGCCGCTGTCAAGGTTGCATGACAATTGGACGGCGTCTCCGATATAATACTGGGCAACACGAGAAAGTATACCGAATAGCAGGTGGCCAGCAGGTATTTGGCCCACGTTTGTGGATTCTGCTGGCATTTTCGAGCCAATTTTTGAGCAATTTTGATTTCGTGCTTTGTGCGACGAGCCATCGGAGAGCCCGGTGCGCACAATGCATTCTGCGTGAAGTTGGTCAGATGCGTCTTGCGAGATTGCTTCAACAGTTGCGGATTCAATGTGAAATTCAAATATTGTATTTGCTGTTCGATGACGCCGGGCTGGCATTCGGGTGGGAGAATGTATTTGGTGCGTTCGCTGCTGTGGCCGGTGTCGTAGTCCACGAAACGGATCTCGGTCGGGGTGTCATCGTATGTGCTGACTTTTTCCGAGCATTCGTCGAAGAATGCCAAACCCTGATAGCCGTCGGACACAAACGAACGCTCTTCGATGAATCGAATGAACATCTGGGTCTTCATCAGCAAATTGAAGAACTTGTGATGAGCCTGAAATGATGGTCAAGATTAGTCATTGTGCCGGCAGCTCTATATAGACGACTGACCTTGTCTCTGGACCGCAGGAACGCATTCAATTTGAAGAGGGCATTCGGATCAGTTGCTCCTACCGTCGGTGCCTTCGACATCGGCACTAAATAATCTCGATACCCTCTGAGAATCGACGCCATAAAACGCAGAAAAGCCTCTTGAATGCGCAATTCCAAATTCACCTCCCGCTTCTTCCGTTTGAAGTCGCGATCCAAGCTATTGGTTGAATCGTTTACGGTATTTTGAGCCAAATCCTCCAGATGTTTCAACGTTTGCTTCAAAATGCGTGCCGCTCGCTTTGGCAACAATTTCGTGCTGAGATGTTTTTGAGATTCGCACAACTGAAATGAATTCATCGATGAATCGTTGATCGGGGTGAGCGAACGTGATACACTTACGCTGATGTTGTTGGTGTCCAAATCGACGCAGGTGACATCCGAAGGTGGATCATACAAATCAAAGAATCGCGAGTCGACTCCAATGAGGTAAGGCAACGGAGCGTGTAGGACCTCGGCCAAACCCAATGGGCATAGTGGGATGTACGGACACTGCCATTTGAAAGGGAACAGCAGAGTGACAACGGCCTCGGCGACAGCTGTCAAAGTAGCCGGTCGCAGGGAATGAATCAAGATCTTCTGCTCGGTCAACACCAACAGCAGCACATGCAGACAATTCTCTGGGCCCAGATTTTGCAGCAATGAACGAAAACCGGCACCGCTTCGAGGAAGCGGCGAATCTTCAGGTTGCGTCAACAGAATCCGTTCGTTTGATATGGTCGAGAGTTGCAGAAGTATGCTGGGAGCGGGAAACGGCACTTCATCCAGCAGATGGGTGATGTACCGCTCGATGGGCACTGGTAGAGGTTGATTGCTTGACGCCATACCCTGAAAAAGATACTTTATCAATCCAAATCATGAATCCTCGAGAATCGTCCAGAACTTACATGAAGAAACTGCAGCCATTTCTCGAAAGTATCTCCGAAGGGATGATGCGAGAGCAGACAGATCGCTTTGTTGACATGCAGCGTGTAGCGATTCGGCGAGTCTTCAATCCAATTGAGCAAGTCTTTCTGCTGCTCCGTCAGGTGAATGTGACTGAAAAGGATCGAGATAATCAACCGGTGTGACCTATCGAAGGAGGTGCTCGGTGACTTACTCAAACTCCTCGTAAAAGGACAGAGCCGATCCATACACTTTGTACGTGCCATCGCTGACAGTCAGTACAAACGTACTGAAAACCGGTGCAATTGCTTTTCTAGTCGTCGTCTCCTCCACATTCTGCCATTTCTCCAACGTGCTGCCCATGGGCAGACAAAACAACGGCACACTCGGACACAACTGCAACGGAAAATCCATATGATCCGCTTCTGGATACCGATGCAACACTTCCGGTTGATAACTGATTAATGTCGGTCGATTCATCGATTTCTTGTAACACAAATAGACATCACTGCCGACGATGCCTTTGTTGAGAGTCTTGTGAATTTGACAGAAGGCATGCGGCGGCATTTCACCTTTGCTTGGCACAATAACACACAAGTCACTGACCACCAATTCGTTGCAAGGCATGTCAGGCTTAGCCCGGCGATACGTCAGAAATATTCTAGCGGTGGAATTGTTGATGTTGGCCACTCGATCGCCCGGTGTGTTCAATATGATTTCCGCATCGGGCATTATTCGCTCGACATTCTCGTACAGGATGCCGATATCGACTAGCGGGGGTTTGTCTCGTCCGCGTCGATAGAATATGAAACAGGCTGGGGTCCGGACGGAACCATAATTCAAATCAGCATACAGTCCAGTGGGGGTCTTCTCCAGCAACTGATGGCCCTGGGGCATTTTCTCGCCCAGCGACGGGAAGAACACGCCGATGTCAACGATTGGATCCACCGCGTCCACCGAACGCAAATGTCCAGAGTCATTGAATATGTTGTCTTGCAGCAGTTGGGGAGTTTCTGGCAATCCGGCCACCACGAAGTAATCTGCCACGCGATTTTCTTCCATCTTCGCAGAGATTTTTTGTGTTTTTTTTCTTTGTTTCTGAAAAGAATGAAATATTCGATTAGAACTGCACACAAGCGAAAATCGCACTGTCGGCGCCACACCGCAATTTCTGTTCAAAAATCAAATTTTTTTTTTTTTTTGATAAAAAGCAAGAAATAAAAATCGAGGAAAAATTATTTTGATTGCAAGAAAGCATATCGTGTGGCCATCGGAAACGGCATGACCGTTGTGATGGTGAGTGTGCGTGTGTCGTTGGAGCGTTGCATGTGTGCGTGCATCGGAATGTTGAATGTGTGTGTGGGTGAACACGTTCCGGAATGCCAACAATTGATAACACTTTGATAAACGCGTATTTGCCCAAGAGATTTCATTTCACTTACTTGGAGTTAGAAGCGACAAACTGGAGCTTGCTAACTGGGTTATGCAACGCGAATTTTATCCCGTCGTTTCTTTCTGTAATTCCACGTTTGATTGCTCGTTGCGTACAATCGATCGGGAGAAACAGTTGTAAGGTGAACAAGTATTTTCCGTTCAAGTAGCATTCAAATTGCAATTCATTTTAAATGGCATTGTCGGGGCAATTAGCCATTGCACAGTTCACATCACTGGCGCTTTTAAGATCGCCTCGTCGTTGCTTCAGCCGTTCGCTCTAGATCGTTGCCAATATAACCATAACTTCTCGACAAGACGATCATCAACAAAGCAACATGATAATCCAAGAAAATTGACGAACTTAACCAACGAAATCGCAGTCAACGAATGAAAAATACGTGAAAAACAAAACGAAACGAAAGAAAAAGCGAAAGCAGAAAAACAAAAACAAAAAACAAAAAACAAAAAGAAAACGAGAACTGATATGTCGTTGTGATTTGTTATTGTTGACTGATTCGATCTAGCAATTCCGTACGAAATTCACTGCAAACAACGAAAAATATTTAAAACATTATTTATAGAGCTTAAGGTCTTCGAGTACCTTGAAATTCGAACGAAAGACACGACCCGCACAGCACAACAAAGAGCGAGAGACAATTATTGACAGAAACATAAAGAACGAAGGAAGGCGACAAGCGAACGAATAAAGAAGAGAAACGAAACAGGAAAAAAAGAACGAAGCAAAGAGTGAAACGGAGGAGAAAAAACGACGAGAGAAAAAATGAAAAGCAACAAAACAACTTTGGTGGTTGTGGTGGGCATTTGTTTTTTTCACGTTTTCTCTCGATTCCTGTGGTCGAACTCGTTCGAATTTCAATGGAATTTCATCCACTTTTGATGATTCATTCCACCAAATGATTCCATTTACCTGATGCCTTTCACATTCATGCAGTTTTTCAGCATAGATTCATCCATCAATTTGTACACAAAACCATCACAATTCCTTCATTCGATTCACCTTATTCGATTCGGCTGTGACTCGCCTGAAAATCCTATCGACACTGTTTCGGGCTTGATTCAATCCATTCACCGTCTGCCCATTTGTATTGCCATTTTGGGGCTTATGGCGTGTGGCTGATATTGTCATTGTGTCATTTCGGAAATGTCATTTCTACTCACGTTTACATCGTGCTACTCTCAGCTCACTGACAATTTCATGTGGTTCTCTTGAATTTTCCAGTTGGATTCGTTTGTTTTTCATCAATCGCCTCAATGAAACTGACCCGAAATTTGTACAGCTCGCTCATTGATCCTAGAATCGAGCGGAACAGTAAATTTCTCAAATATTTTCCGGTGAAAATCACCGAAACTTACGACGCTCAATCGAAACGAGCGTTCCATGAGCAGAAGAGAGCATGAGCAAGAGAGCGCCACAAGACATGAATAATCTCCACAACAAAATTCATAAACATTGATGTACTGTTGCAAATCGGTATAAATTTCAGTGTAACGTTCCGTTCATCACAATTGTAAGTCGGTTCGCGTTCGCGTCAACATACGCCGGTATTTTAACCAACAAAAAATCAGTAAAACTAAAACGGGAATCATCAAAATGTCTATTTGGGAAGGAAAGAAATACAAATTGGACAAATCCGAGAACTTCGATGAGTTCTTGAAGGCCTTGGGTGAGTAGTTGGAAATTTCACGAGAAAAATACGAAACGATTTTCATGCAAAAACGAGGCAGCAACGAGCGAGGCAATGAGGGGTGTGGTTTATCGAGAGGGAAAATCGTACGATATCGCCAGATCCATGTCATGCTCATCAGTCACGCAACCACTTTTTTCGTATCGTTCGACAGACTGACACGTCTGAGATAAACCGAGCGAAATTGTATAATTGCGAGCGGAATGAGCGAGCAAGCGATTCGCAGCCAACTTGTTTGCTTAATTGCATTCCGAGTAAATAGAAAATATGGTGTTTTCATCGCGAGCAAGTTGCTGAGAAACGAATATTCCGGCTGTCGAAAGTCCAATAACGGTAGATTGATTGAGAACGATAGAGAAAAAGTGTGGCGATGAGACAAGGGTGCGACCGAGATAATCGCTGTCTCGATGAATCGAGTAGTGTACATTGATCGGCATCCGGTCACCCATACGGCCCACTTTGCCATGCAGGCCGCATTCAACGGTCGCCTATGCAATTTATTTATGGCTCGACCGTCATTCAATGCCACGGTTTGCCAGCCGGCATCGTCTTATCGACGAGAATTCGCGTTTGTTTGTTTGTTTCTTCATTCGCTGCATTCGCCATTTTTCGTTTTTTTTTTTTCACTTTGTCTTCTCTCTCGCATCTCAATTCCATTGCAAAAATATACATTTTTTTTTCACTTGATTTTTAAATAATCAAACAAACCGTTGATAATTCGATGGCTCGACGTTGCAATAATCTATTTCGGTTAGCCGGCAATTCGACATGAATCACATTAAGATATTGATAAATTGTTTGCGATGAATGCTAATCATATCACAAAGCGCAATTGAACGAAACTGAATGTCCGAACGGAGAGAGAACAATTTTCTTTTTTGTTCCTTCTTCTTCTTATTTTTTTTTTTTTCATCTTCTTCGCTGCTGAATCGCCGGCTGAAACGCAAGACGACGTTATCGAACGTAACGAAATTATATATTTAGATTGTAATCAAATTGGATGCGAGAGCATCGGTTCAATTGATGTCGTTTCGTTTCTTGTTTTTTGGACAACGGTTGTTGTTGTTGCTGGGCATTTGACTGGCGTGTATTCTCCTTCATTCGGTATCGTTACATACCGTCATTGTTGGATGATTTATCGGCATTTTTCTTCGGCACGACTCGATGATTTGTTTAAGTGATGTCAATTGAACGACAAAGCCATATTTTTTATGCATTTCGCTTTCAATCGAATTATGACTTTTCGTTTTTGGTTCGCTTTATCATGACAAAACAGCATTTTGTTGAGCCTTTTTTTCTCATCCACTCGACCCTTGACGAATTCTCTCATTCATTGCTCGACCGATAAGGTCTCATTGATAATGCTGGCTTGAATGGATTTGCAGCAAACGCCACATAAGCCCAAAATCGATTCGACGGACGTATCGCTCATATCGCTCGTTCACAATCTCGAGGCAATCATTCAAAAAAAAAAAACAAAAAAAAAATCCAAAACATTATTCGTACTTTGCTCATTGCGAATTGATTAACTCTTTGTTTTCAGGTGTGGGCATGGTAATGCGCAAAATGGCCAATACCGTCTCGCCAACTGTTGAGTTGTCCAAAAACGGTGATGAATACACTCTGACAACGACGTCAACCTTCAAGAGTTCAGCGCTCAAGTTCAAATTGGGCGAGGAATTTGATGAAGAGACGATGGATGGACGCAAAGTGAAGAGCGTTTTCACTATCGATGGAAATGTCTTGAAGCAAGCGCAAAAAGGAGAAAAGCCGTCGGCCATCGTGCGGGAGTTCAGCGACACCGAGATGACCGCCACCATGACAGCTGGGGACAGCAAATGTGTCCGTTACTACAAAGCTCAGTAGTGTCTTGACTTGGATTGTCTTCAATGACTTTTGGCTTTTTTGAACTCAAATTCCTAATTTTTTTTTGGCGTAATTTATTCCCAAAAAAGACAAAACATTCACATTTTTTTCACAATTATTTTTTGTTTCTTTTGTTTTTTTTTCTATTTCGTTTTTCATACGCATCAGAGTCGATACGATTGATTGATTGATTTCTTGACGATTTCCATTTTTTTTATTCTTTTTTTTTTGTAAAACAAAGAGAGAAAAATTAACAACCAAAAACAACTCATTTAGCGAAGAGCTTACCAAAAATTTTATATTTTGAAAATATAGATTTGAATAAATTTTTTGAAACAAACAATTGTTCAAAATGAAAACAATCAAATGGTTTTTCGTTTTTCTTGTTGATTGATTCGCACAGGGAACAGAGAGGAACGTCTGAACGGGATCCGCGTAGCACTAGCACCAATGACCGTGAGACGGAAAATGACCAATGTCTCGGGCAGCCAAATCGAATGCTCTGACGACAATCACATCGCAAAGCACTTTTGAATAACCTCCGCGATGGCGATCAAACGTAGATCTGCCCTATTAACACATTCGGTGAATTGCTCCCTTCGATCACGCACAGAATTAGAATAAAGTTGACACAACAAAATCGATAACGTTACAAATGCTAATTTATTGACTGGTCATTGCGTTCCCATCGTTCAATGGCAAGCCGATTACAACTAAAGCGATCGTGACATTAGGAGGCATTTGATGGGCGAACCAGCGCTGGGGGGGAGGGACAGCTCAAATGGTTCTTGGAATTTGCTTCGAATCGGCACAGAAGACTTGCATCGGCATCGGCCCCAAAACGAAATTTCAAAGTTCTCGCATTTTGGAAATACATCGAGTGGCCCCTTCCTTGGTACTGCCTTGCACAAGCTCATCGATCGGCAAACGGAAGACCACGATCATGAATAATGTATCAGAAAGGAATTTGAATCAAAACAATAGTGTCACTTCACAGCGATCGTGGCCAGTTGGGATTCGAACGGGTGATTGAACACGTTGCCATCGATTGAATAGCGATTCGGTTCATTGCGAGTCAAGTGGTCGATGATGAAATAGGGCAGTGCTCTAGTCGGTATTTTGGTTCTGAATTTCGAGCAATTAGCAGTGATTTCCGCGTGGATTTATCGAGAATTTTCGATTCGTTGCAGTGTTTTGTACGTTGTGAATGTACAGTTGAGATGGCGTTGATCATCAAATCTCTCTACGAATCGTACATTTGGATGTTCGACGAGTACAAAGGTGGGTGGTATTTGACATTCTAATCGAGAACGATCCACCGCAAATCCCAACCATTTCTCTCCGATTATTTCAGATGAACGTGTCGAACATTTGCCATTTGTTGGCTCACCAATACCAGTTATCGGCGTTATATTCTCCTACATATACTTTGTGTCGGTGTGGGGCCCGAACTATATGAAAAATCGTAAACCTTTTGACCTGAAATGGTTAATTAAAATTTATAACGTTATTCAAATAATATCCAACTTATACATTGGCGTTTTCGTAAGTAATTGTGGAGAGGGCTCGTGAGCCGCTGTTTAGTGAGTGTTCACTCACGAGGAAACGATTTGTATTTCCGATAGGGTGGCTATTACTCATACTGGCTGGGAACGGTGAAATTCTCGTGTCAACCAATGGACTCGTCGATAACATCGGCTGATATGCAAAAAGTGGTTGCCATCACGTACTTTTACTACGTCACGAAATTTATCGATCTTCTCGATACGGTGATTATGCCCGGCAACGCTAAATCCTTCATCCAAATCATATTCATTTGGGATTTCGTTCTACTCTCTCTTCCTCTCGTTTTGTCAGGTATTTTTCGTGTTGCGAAAGAAAAATAGTCAAATCACCTTCCTGCATGTCTATCATCACGCTGGCATGGTAGCAGCTTGTTATTTCTTCAACAAATTTCTGTCGGGTAAGTCACACGTAACGGTGGATTTGGTCAATTGCACTGTAAATTTGCCCACCCAAAAAAAATGAGTGGAGGCCGGAGCTGTGACAATGAGCTAGGTCATGGCAGATGTCATCCGAATGTTACGAAATCGTTGCCAGCGTTTTGCCTTTTGATATTCCGTCGATTGGTTTCAGCTGTGAACTTCGTGAGCGTGGAAGGGGCGAGTTAATGAGAGAGAATATTTCGATTTTGCAGGGAGCCATGGCACGTTGCTGGGAGTTATCAACGCGCTCGTACATGTCATTATGTACGGCTATTATTTCCTGACTTCGGTGAATCCCACATTGAACTCTCTCTGGTGGAAGAAACACATCACTCAGATCCAACTGGTGGGTTACCGTTCGATTCGCCTTCGGATTGAGTAACGGGTTCCTTCATCGAAAAACTCCATTTTCAGATTCAGTTTGGCGTTTTGGTTGTTCACTTTCTGAAGCCTGTCCTCTACTACACGTGCGATTTCCCGCTGATCATCTCTTTCATTGGCATCACGCAGAACACATTCATGTTTGTGCTGTTTTTGGACTTTTACATCAAGGCGTATGTGAAGCGACGATCAAAACCTACGAGTGCTAACGGACGTGTTGCGAAGCCAATATAATGATACTTTTTGAATAAAACTGATGGAATTTATTAACAAATTTATTGATATCTCTCTCCCCCTCGCAGCACTCACAAATGCTTCGTGAGCCTTTTGAGCTTCTTATTCGGCTTCATGTGACGCGGCACCGCATTTTTGACAGATTTCTTTATCTTCTTTTTGACGATGTTCTTCAACGCTTGTTTACGTTCCTGTTGCTTTTGCGTATCCTCCAATTGCGGTTTTTCCGTCGTGAAAAAGGTCATGCCCTCTGAAAATGAATGCTTTAAAATGCCTGTGTGCTGATTGAGGCATCGCGAGGTAACTTACCAATGAGGCGTTCGTCATTCGGATCGAAAATGAAGAATGTTTCGTGCCAGAGTTTTCCGGATTTTTCCGAGTCTCCATTTGGAACCGGTAACTTGGGGTCCGTCGCCTTTTTCGGTGCTTTAGAGTCGCCCTCCTCATCGGTCGAATCGTAGCTGAAGGGGTTCAGTTCGGAGAGCATCTTCGAGGTGGTCTGAACTATGGGTTTCTCCTCATATTTTTGTTGCTTGGGGTTTGCATTGCCTTCGGTTTGATTCCGGCCAAACATGCTAAGCAAACTGAAACCGCCGCCCGATTGACCGCCAGCGATGGTGTTTTTCAAATTGTCGCTGACTTTGAAGAAGTTGTCTGTTGATTCTGGCAGGAGCTCTTCTTCGCCTTGCTCAGCATACGACTCATCCATTCTCGCACGTTTTGCGTCTTTGCTTTCTTTCACTTTGGGAGCCTTGCGCTTTTTCTGCTCGACGAATTTCGTATGCTCGGCTCGCATTGGATCGAATCGCAACATCGTCTGTGGTCCTTTCTTCTTTGTGTCTCGGGAAGTCGGTACATCCTGAACCACTTTCTTGCCGATGACACTCTCCAAGATGTTGCCCATCCATTTTCGTTCATCTACTTCCGGTTCGTTTTGTTGGTCCTCTTCGTATTCCTCAGTGCCTTCGTACTCCTCATCGTAGTCATAGTAGTCGTCCAAGAACTTGGAGTCCATATTGAAACGTTTGTCGTTTTGGAATCGCGACTGCAAGCGCATGAGTCGTTCTCCTTTGGCACCTTGGAATTGCTCTTTGATTTTGAAATCATTGCCGTAGTCTTCCATCGGCTCATCGTCATCCTCTTCATCGAACAATGCTGGTTTCTTCGATTTACTTGCTCTGCCTTCGGACTTTTGCGTCACTACTTTTGACTTCTTGACTGATTCGACGTTTTTAGTTGGCTCCTCCTCGGCGTCGGAGTCATCGAAGATGATCTTGTTGCTTTTTCCTTTTAAATCCTGCAATGACATGGAATGCGTTACTCTGGGGCGTCCTTCGTTAGTGAGAGACGGCACTTACCACACCCGCCAGCGCCTGCTTGATGGCCAACTTCTGTTGATTGTATGAGTCTTTCATCTTATTCAATGACTGAAGTCGTTTCTGGTCAGATTTCTGAGCCTTTTCATCAAGTTCTTTCTTCTGCTTGCTCGCATTGCGATTAATCACGTGAATGGCACTGCCACCAGACACCGAATGGTCGATTTTGATCTGAAATTATTTGCCATTCAGTTCAATTCAATGCCACCATTTCATCTCAAAGTCGACAGAAGCGAGACCTACCTTTCCATTTTCCACAAACCTCTTTGATTTCTTTCTCAAAACCAAGTCATCTTCGTCTGAATCCGAGTCGCTGCTGCTACTACTCGACGAGGCGACCTTCTTCTGGCCATTTGGGATGACATTCACTGGCTCCGGCTCTTCCTCGGAAGATGACTCTTCCGAACTGCTCGAACTCGCCGCCTGCGCTTTGAATGTCGGAAGTTGTGCCACTGTCGTCTCTCTTGCTGGCTGAATATTTTCCACGACTTTCGCCTGTTGATTGGCTTCTTCGCGTTCACGTTTCAGCTTCTCCAAAAAACTCTCTCTCGCGACAGTAACTTGCAGATACTGGCCACGAAACTGTTCCTCTCTGAATTCTCGCAAGCCTGCAACGAAGAACGTTGTAATACAATCCCCGAAGGAGTTCCGCATAACTTACATCTCTGCAGCGATCTATCGTCAATGTTGATGGTTACGAAGGCGAATGTGCTCAAGATCTCGTTGTCGGGACTTCTCTTGTGTTTCACTTCGACTTTCGCTACCAAACCTACAAATGAACGAATCAATTAGTAATTTATGTGGCTGTTTGCGAGTTCGTTCCACGAACCGTACGACGAAAACTCATTCTTCAGGTCCGACTCTTGAATATCTGTTGGCAAATTGCTAACAAATAAACGCTGTTGTTCTCGGCTCATTTTGGAATTGCATCAACTGAAGGCGGGTTAAACACATTCGCTGAGCCTCAAGTCAGTTTGCGGGACTGAAAACATTGACAGATCGGACCGCGTGTTGTCTCCATTTAGTTTGACATCCCTTCTCTTTTCGTTCCAGTGACTGCGTATACTTGATGGTGTGGTGAGTTTGTTGATTCGTTCAGCGCCAAGATTGTCAGTGTCGAAAAGCCTGTCCCGGATGAGTAAACTAGTTTTTTGGTCTATTGGACCTTTGTGGTTCATTATTGTAGAATGTGAACCAAGCCGATCATGAGAGACCTATCCAATCCCATGTGGTGAATAAGTTTACCTCAAACTCACCTCACCATCAAGTATACGCAGTTCACTGGAACGAAAAGCGGATAAATGTCAAAATAAATCAACACGCGGTCTCAAAGAAATGTTGTGTTTTTGAGTGAAAAGTTCGGAAGTAAAAATTAAATCCTTGATTAAACTAAATCGTGGGTTAAAATGAGTAACAAGATTCAGATCCACAAAGGCGATGTGAACGATTTCTACGAGCCATCGGATTCCGACAATGATTACACCGAACGTGAAAAATCGCTGTTGCAAAAAGTTCGAAAAGGTCGTCATCGCGAAAAGAACGCCGAACAAGAGATTCATGCATTCCATCAGGCGAACGAAGACGACGATGATTCCGATTTCGATAAATTCGAAGCCGACAGTGACATTGCGGACGACGGCGACGATCGTGACATTCCCGATTTTCGAGCCTGGGGCAAGAAGCGTCGTGATTTCTACTCCACTGATTTTGTCGATCAAGACTACAGCAGCTACAACGCCAGAGAGGAGGAATTGGCCGAACAGGAGGAGAACGAAGCTAGGTCAATTCAGCAGCGTCTGGCCAAGCAGCTCGAAGAAGCGGATTTCAGCTTAGACGTTTTTGGCACTGCCGCGAGCGAGCTCGCCACGACCAAGTCGAAGAAAGCACAAACCAAACAAACGACCTACCTCAAGAGTGACCTGTCCGAATTGTCGCAGCGACAGCAGTTGCAGTTATTCAAAAAGGACTCACCCGAGTTTGAAGGTCTTGTTCAGGATTTCGAACAACGTTTGGATGAGAGTTCGAACATTTTGGAACCAATTTTGGAGTATTTCAAAGCTAATAACGTCACTGGACATCCCGTGGTCGATTTCGTGGTCACCAAAAATCAATTGGTCCTGAATTACTGCAGTAACGTTGCGTTCTATTTGGTGCTGAAGGCAAAACGCGTTCCAGTCAAGAACCATCCATTGGTCAAGCGATTGGTTCAAATGCGACAACTGTTGCTGCAACTCGAGGAAAAGTACGTGAATGTGGTGCGGCCTCAATTGGAGAAACTGCTGACGGATATTGAGGCTGGTAAAGAGATCACCTTCGACGCCGAAGCCAGTTCGGCTGCGGCCAAACCCAAGAAGAAGTTAGGTTTCTTGAAAACGTTCGAGAATGGAGCCGAAGACCAGGACATGGAAGATGGTGGAAATTTCAAGCTCGGTGCCGTCGAATCCGATGAAGACGCCGAAGATGATGAAGAGGCCCAAGCTGAGGGTGGTGAAGATGATCGCCGGCAGATCACCTACCAAATCGCCAAAAACAAAGGCCTTACGCCGTATCGCAAAAAGGAGCTTCGCAATCCTCGAGTCAAACACCGAAACAAGTTCCGTAAGGCACTCATCCGACGCAAGGGTGCCGTGCGTACCGTTCGCACGGAAATTAAACGTTACGATGGCGAAGTGTTTGGCATTAAGGCCTCTACTAAGAAGGGCACTAAAATTAAGTAAATTGTTTTGTTTGTAAATTTTCGATGAAAGAAATAAATGAATGATTTTGATAAGCTTGAGAGATGGGATTGCTTACGTTTTGAATGGTTCAATTTCAAACTAGTCACCGTCGATAGCGTTGCCAGCGTTGATAATGGGCGATATCGGCCCAATTCGAGATTGGCATCGGCCAGTAACATCAATCACCGGCTATCTGAAGGCTCAGCGGCGTAGGGATCCGGGTCACGAATTGTAGACATTTTGCGAATAAACGGAGGAAAATTACAGTCCAAGCCGACGCCACTGTTTTTCGATTCAACACGCTCCGCTTGCGTTGACTTCACACTTTCCTAGCGTTAGTTTGGAATAGTCAAGAAACGAAGTGACACTGACGTGCCATCATGGTCATTCAATCGATTCCGGATAGCTTGCAAACCTGGTTAGCGGACCACTTTCTTCCAGCGGCCCTCCATTCCAAGGCTCAAGACACTGTCATCGAGTTAACTACCGAACCGGGTGATGCCTTCGGCGCGAATGTCACGGGTTTCGTGGACAATATTTCGAAGAGCTTCGTCTTGAAAACGAGCGCTGTAGAGTCGCTGGAAATTGAAACAGAGAACCAAGTACATCAATTTTTGAATCGAGCCAGCCACTTGTTCGGGAAACCCGATGAGGAATATCGTCTCGCTCAAAGGTGATTCTGCTCTCCGCTTTGCCGCAAAGCGATAAATCTAAGAAAATGTGTTGGCTTGCAGATGTGTCCAGCACACGAATTATCCATATTCGGCCATTTTATTTGAGAACTTGGCGGAGGACGGATTTTCCTCGCCCGTTGAGTCTCTTGCGATTGACGAGGCACTCGTTTTAGTTCTTCAATTGGCTAAGCTGCACGCTGTATCATTTCACGCAGCCGATGAGGTGAGTGGTCGGAAATGATACTACAGATCTCCAGTGGCTTATTTATTCTCAAAATGCGCTTCCAGACTCGTAAAACTGTTACAAGTGCCACTCCTCGATTCTCCCTGAATGATCTGGCCAGCAAATACGACGATTTCTTGAATGAAATATCAAAATGGGAAGAGCTCTCCAGGCTGTCAGAGCAAATCAGCAGCAGAAAGTCATCGTTTCTCGGGCTCGTTGATCAGTTTGTAGACAACAAGACTTCCAAAGCGTTCTGCGTTCTCAATCACGGAGACATTCGTCCGGCGAATTTACTGATCAAGCACGATTCAAATGAGCGGGCTTCGATCGTTCTGAAGAACTTCGGTCAAGCTATTTGGAGCACTCCGGCCATCGATCTCTTCGCACTGTTGCATCTGAATGTCGCTGAGAACGTTCGTGTACGACATGAATTCGAGCTTTTGCAGTTGTACTTCAATCAGTTCGTGCTGAATCTCAAGGCGCTCGGTCATTTGCATAAAATTCCAGCAATGTTAGAGTTCCAGGTGGACTTGCTGCAACACGGTTTTCTGAGTGAGTGTTTGTATTGGCAAAGGTTTCGTTCTCGAACTGTATCGAATTTATGCTTTTTTCTGCAGGAGTTGTTTACTGCTCGTGCATTTTGCCAAATCATTTCGATGGAGGTCTCGGGAACTCGGACTACAGAAAGCACTTGGTCAAACTGATTCCAGGCTTCTTTTCAAAGGGATTCTTCGGATGACTTTAGTTCTGATTGATGTTCTTCAAATGTGAACTCGTAATCAATAAATAAAAACAAATGGCGACTAGCCATCTGTTGGCAGCGGCTTGAAGCTTATCTTCTATTTTTCGTTCAAACTTAACGAAATGAAAGAGCACCTTTTCACGAAACAATAGAATCGGCTAACGGTTGATATTTGTTCTTCAACCACCAAGCGAGCAGTAATTGTGCGACCACTGACTCGACTGCATCCAATCGATAGCCGTAAATCTTCTAAATATTATCTGAATTCTAGTTGCGATCGTGAATAAGCGCAATGAGTTCCAATTACTTTCCCACGAATCAATTCAGACGAGCAACGATTGGGTAAGAGAGCAGCTCAGAAGCACTTATCGTGGAAGGTCCTAACAGAAACGCAATCATTCTCCTCTCCAGCTCGACAATGGCGGGTCTAGAACAGCTCTCAACCAATTTCGATCATTTCTCCTTCTATCAGAATTGCAATCGCTTGACCGAAGCCAAAATTTTCGGAGAATTGTGCAACAAAATCGCCGCGGAGCAGGAAGCTCTCAAACAGAATTTCCGCGATCAATTGTCAGCCCTCGAGAAAAAGAACAGTCAATATTTGATTGACAATGAAAGGAGCGAAAGGAAACTGAACCAGTTGCAATTAGAACTGAATCAGAAATTGGAAGTGTATGAGTCCAGAGAGACTACCTCCGAATCAATTGACAGCGGCAATGTGCCTGATAGTACGACCCGTGATGTAACCGAAACTACCGCTCGTGAGGTGACTGTTGCAGCAGAGCTCCATGACGACAGCGACGTTGCACTCGTTTCAACTGCGATCAATAAGGTGAGCAACAAGGAATGCTGGATCAACGTGAAAAGAAGGCGTTTGAGTAAGGAATTGAAGCGATTGAAGACCCCCGCTTGGAGAGTGCGTTTGTCTACTTCATCGAAAGCATCTCCATCGAGAAAAGCGTCAACGAAGGTCACGCATTCGTGTGACAATTGCAATAAAAGCTTCACGAATGCAAAAGCGCGGAAAACTCATCAAAATAAATGCGTCAACGAAACAGTCAAGGTCTTGACATCTTCATCGAAAGAATCTCCATCGGAAAACCCGTTGACAAAGGTCTCGTATTCGTGTGACGTTTGCGAAAAAAGCTTTACGAATGCAAGAACGCGGCAAACTCATCAAAAGAAATGCATGAACAAGACAGACCAGGCTTGAAGTCAACTCATCTTCGTCGATCCACCGCAACCGTTTGACAAGCCTTCGATAGGTGCACTTCGGACTAGATTTGATTAGTGATCATTTTTAAGACGTTGCTTTTTGGCGGAAAATTGAAATAAAATTATGAAAATAAATTATTGACTTGAGATTTCTTCAACTGAACCCAAACAAACGTGTTTCACTTCAGAGACAGACGCGAATTCTCGAGTTATTCATCATTCAAGTCTCGGCTCGCGCAAGTGCTGGTGTTAGTCGTTGTGGTCTAATGCTTCAGTTGGCTTCAGTTGCACAAGTCACTCGCAAAGGTCTATCTGAAGCAGTTGCTATCGCACTGGCACAGCGGTCCACTGTGGATTGAATTGCGAGGAATCGAAACATTCCACGCCAAAATTCCGCAAGTCCAATAATTGTTTAATAATGTGCCGTGCATGCGAAATCTTGGTGGAGGGGAGAAGCAATCACAGTTAACAGCTTGTGATCAATCCAGCCAGTGTATCTTTGAACGTCTTCAGATCACTACTTTCGGAGAGCGAACAAGGAAAACACAGATATGATTGAATCCGGGTCTGACTCGACAGAGACTCTTTGATTGTGCATGGATGACTGTAAAAATCCAAAGCAAATGAATTCAATTCCTCAAGTTTAATTTATTGAAGTTCTTTATCCAGCGAGAACTGTCTTTTTTGCTAACATTGTTGTTGGTGTCATGTCAAGACAATGATTATAATAATTGATCCATCTGGAGACATCCACGGGAATCGCGAATCAGTGTGGAGGTGCTTCCACTCCCAGGAGCTGCAAAAAAAAATCGTTTCCAACCAAAAATCAAAACTTGGGAAATCTTCAAGACCTTCAAAATCACCTGCGCCTAACAAATGGCGTCGACCAGAGCGAAATCGGATCTCATTTCGAATGAATTGCTGAAAGCGAAATGAACCTACGCATTTTTAGCCATTGCATCGCCCATCAAATCTTTGACGTTATCCAAGCCAGTTCAGCACTCCGCTACGACTTGAATGTCATCCAATGTTGAGAGATGAAAACGAAAACAAACCTGTCGATTAGCTAATTTCTTTCTTTCACAAATCCAAAGCCATTTGCGTCAATTTCATAATCCGACAGAGACAAATCACTGCCGACAACCCGATGGAAAAAAGGCGGCTTGATGCATGCGCGAAAATCGGTCGACGCACCGCCTTGTGCAGCCATCGGACTCATCAGAAGACTCATTGCGCAACTCTGACGTTGAATTGACGTCGCGCTGAAAACATATGAAAATCAATGGCATTCGCCAGTCAAAATGAAACCCATCGCGCTGTTGTTATTGTATTACATAATTTTTATTGGTTTTTCTCCTCTTATTTTTATAAATCTCTGCCGCCATTGTTGCTTGGTTTGTTTTCATTTAAATAGAAACATTAATTATATAATCCTTCTGGTTGTCTTAATAACGTACAAATAATTTCATTAAATTTTGTTTATTTTTTCCTGCAATTTTTGTTCTAATTTGCAGTAAATTCATTTCAAATAAATCGCATTAGTCAATAATAATAATAGCTCACATATCATTCGTTAATCATTTTTGTTGCTTCTTTTCAAACTGGCAAATAACAAACGGAGCCACTTGCGAGCGTGAGGCCGTTTACTAGTCCCACGGGTTGGTTCGATATCGAAAATGGAGGCCGGTTCCGCGCTGAGCATCCTCGCGGGACAATTAAGGCTCATCAAATCAATGCCTCTCGCAAGTTAACGCGGCAATCGAATCCCACCCAAAGTGAATCCAATTCAAACAATGAGAATATTTACTAACAGTTCGGTCACGACATCTGCCACGGGATTGACATTCATAATTTCCTCTAAATATTTTTTTTTTATTTTTTTTTTTTCGTTCATATTTATTTGATTTTCTTTTGTTTTTGTTTTTTTATCTTCAAATATGATTTTCGTTTTTAAAATTATAAACATTTTCCTCACACTAGCTTATGTTGTTCTCAGTTTTTAATTTAATATTTTTTTTTTATTTTATTTAAAAACAATAAAACTGTTACATTTTGTGTTTTGTTTGTCTCTGCTTGATCCAAGTTCGCTTATCTAATGCAAACATACACAATATAAATAATTAAAAAACACAACCAATTTTTTTCTGTTTTTTTTTTTCATTTTTCTTTTTCTTGTTGAAATTTTCCTAAATTTCATAATAATTTTCCGATTTTTTGCGGAAAATTTACAGAATTTACACAATCATCTAATGAATCATGAAAAATGCTTCGCAACGAATTGCGCTGGAGGAACTCTCAGTCGCAAGGTGTTCGAAGGTGCTGAAGATGAGTGGTCGCCGCGGTTGGCATCTACTGCGGGTCGCCGAGGAAGAGCTCATGCCATTCGTTTTTGTCGAAACATTTTTAATTGATTCCACTTTGTTTTACGTGAATAACCCTGTATGAATAAAATGTGTCACTTGGG